>CM064485.1:6834036-6861536 GCA_032716605.1 Paralithodes platypus | reverse complement strand
GGGTTAACTGTGCAATGTACTCTATAACGACTTGGAGTAAGGTTAGCACGGGGAGAACTCTCAGACTGGTACAGATGCTATACAAAACATTATTATATATATGGTCTGGGTGTGGTCTCTCTCTCTTTATCTATCTATCTATCTATCTATATCTATCTACTTTCTCTCTCTCTCTCTCTCTCTCTCTCTCTCTCTCTCAACCTTTCGTACCGCTGTCCTGTTCTGCCCCTTTACTTCATCATACATTCACAATAGTACTATGACTTAAAGTGCTGACCCCTTCTCTCACCCCGAACAGTCTGTGTAGTCAGTGTATCTACGTAACTCTATGCAACCACTGAAGGACAGGCGATAAGTTAACCACAAATTAAGGGGGTACTAGTCGCTTTTTCTGGACTCCCTTCTCCCTCATGTTTAGCATATTAGTTTTGAGGTTTTAAAACGTTCGTTCCGTTAGTTTGGCGATTTTGAGACCTTTCGCCTCATTTGTCAGTATTACAACCTTTCGTGCCCTTTAGGTGTCGACTTTTTTCCTGGCGAGCGAAAGCCAGCCTCTAATTATAAAAGGAACCGGCCTTTGGCCGGGAAATTTTTCTACCGAAAAATATACAAAATTATCTTGAAAGGGGGTCTACGGGGTTATTTTTTAAGCTTGATGGAGGTCTAGCGAGGAAACTCAAAAATAAATTAATAAATATATATATATATTAACCAAAAACCCAGCACTACCCACTTAAGCCTGTAACCTACCAGAAATAGTAAGAAGGGGGTCTAGATGAACATTTTGCAGTTTGAAGGAAGTCTGGGAAGGTGTTTTTGTTACCCTATACTAGGGGACGAACTAAAAACACATTACTCGAATATGGTAAATCAAGCACAATTCCCAATGATCATTAAGGGGAGATAGGTCGTTGTTCTGGTTCCCTTTCTCCCCCGTGTTAAGCCCCATTTGTTTTGAGATTATAAGACGTTCGGCCCAATAGTTTGGCGATTTTAACACCTTTCGCCCCATTCCGTTGTTAATTTGAATACCTTTCGTGCCATTTAGGTGTCATTTTTTTTCCCTGGCGAGCGAGAGTGAACCTGTAATTATAAGAGGAATCGGCCTTCGGCCGGAATTTTTTTCTACCGAAAAAAATAAAACATGTATCTTGAGGGGAGAGAGAGAGAGAGAGAGAGAGAGAGAGAGAGAGAGAGAGAGAGAGAGAGAGAGAGAGAGAGAGAGAGAGAGAGAGAGAGAGAGAGAGAGTCTTTTTTTTTTTTTTTTTAAGTTTAAGGGAGGTATAGCGAGGAAACTAAACAAATAAATGAATACATTAATCAATAGACCAAAACAAAGCCACTAAGGATGATGGAGGTTTAGGGAAGAAAGAACCTAATAGAATAATATATAATAAAATATATAAACAAATTAATACAAATCTACCCTTAACTGTGCTACATTTTGAAGACTCGGACACCTTAAAGGAACATCGGAAATATATTAGATCCAAATAATAGACACTGTACACAAATGAACTGACTAACTTCAGAATCCACATATATAAGCATCAAGAAACTCCAGCTAATAATACCGTATACTTCAGCACCTTTATATATTGTTCAGGAATATATTGGTGTGTGTGTGTGTGTGTGTGTGTGTGTGTGTGTGTGTGTGTGTGTGTGTGTGTACGTACGGTTTCTTATTTGTATGTAACTTGAACAATAATTACGATAATGAGACCGTAAACGACTATCAACCCCTTGAGGATACGATGACGTGTTTCTTCATTATAATCTGGCTCATTAGACGATTTTATGCAGATTGTGAAAAATCTATAGGTATAAAAAGGATAAAACCTAAGCCTAAAGAACACAATTCCTTCCTAAACTGAATGAAATCGTCTAATGATAGCCAAACTAAAATAAACTACAGTGAACATGACAGCACCAAGAAATATTATACAAAGGAATGCATTATACACAAAAAAGTGGGATACATGTTACAAAACTACGGTAGAGTCTAGATATTTTGTTTTGTTTTCATATTCTTTATTTAGCACTAAGTACAAGCCCCAACACTTTGGAGAACATTGTTGCTGAAGGCCATGCATCATATTATACAATGTTAAGAGGTTATAGTACATAGCCAATACAAATATATGGGTAACTATACAGGAAAGCAACCCCCAATATATGGGCTATGCGTTCTGTATATAATTGTTACCGTACGGTACTGGGTTAAGGGACCCTGGTACGGTACACAATTGTGAGGACGACAGTATGTTCGTCCTCACACATTGTGGTATTCCTACACTTATTTAAATACTGCACATGTGTGACTCACATGCATGTGTACATGAGTACATGCACGAGTATTCCACACCTGTGAATATACGCAAATTGTAAGGTTACATAAACGTAATATTATTAAAGAAGACAATCAGGATGAACATGGAAAATATTTTGATATGTTTAAAGAATTTCTGAGCCTGGGCTGAAGTTTAGTTTTCTTTTACAATACAAGTTAACAGAAAACGAGACATTCGCCATTTTTCTAGACTGACTAGAGAATCCTGAGAAATTTATATCCAGCTCCGTTCGTTGAGGAACCCACAAAGGGCAGCTCTTGGGCAGCGGTATGTACGGTCGCACTAATAAGTCATGTCCCATCTGTATTACGTTTGGCTTGTTCTATGCTGTATTAATGTATGTCAGATGTTGAATTGACCACATGCAAGTTTCGTTCTATAAGGAAGCTGGAGTTGTAGACATCGATATTCAACAGAATTACCAGCTAAAATACAGTTATAGTACATTTATATACATAAAATCCAATTTAACAGTCTTAAGCCATCCGAAACCTACACTATTGTTGCATGTCTGTTTACTATCGATGTCTACAGCTCCAACTTCCTTATAGAACGAAACTCGCAAGTCGTACCCACTCGTTACCCACTCGTAGGGTGGGTAAGTGTAGGAACATGTTTGTATATTTCATTCGATATAAAGAAATTAATCTTAGATATTGCTGAAACCAATTATTGATCAAAACATACTTGGTGCCGAAACATCACTTATTAGCGCGACTGTACGGGGGTTATGGGAGAAGTATTAGGGTGGGATTAGGAAAGTTACAGCCATATTATTAAACCTCACTTTAGTTGATTATAAAAACCATACGAGGAGGAGCACTTATTATTTGATATAAAGTAATCTCACAAATACACGTGAGCTACCAAATGTTTGTATACACCCAGCCGGACTCGAACCACCGATAGTCAAAAACAGTTTTATATATATTCCTGTTGTCAACTTTTCTGAGTATATTTATCTCACTAAAGTTCCACAAGCATTTATAAACGAAATAAGCAGAACAAATAGTGATCTTTGTGAAACTGAATGGTATTTAGTCCTTTATCACAAATTAGCACTCAGTAATTTTTTCTTCGTTCAATATATATAGTCTTGGTAGCACCCTTCCCATAAGTTCAATATAACAGGGGGATGGTTCCTTTTTCTGGCCCCCCCTTCTCCCTCATGTTTAGCCCCATTAATTTTCAGATTTTAAGACGTTCGGCCCATTAGTTTGGCGATTTTAAGACCCTTCACCCTATTTCTTTGTCAAATTAACACCTTTTGTACAATTTAGATGTTTATTTTTTTTCCTGACGACCGAAAGCGAGCCAGTAATATAGTCCCGGACATTATTCTACCGAAAAAATGTACATATTTATTTTAAAGGGGGGGGGGGGGGGTCTTTGTTTTTCTGTGTTTTTGTTTTGATTAGCTTGATGGAGGTCTATGGGGGAAACTAAAAAACAAATAATCTATCTATTTTATCTATTGCCTGACGCCGCGATCCCCGAAGGGGTGGCCACGAACGAACCGCCCCCATGCACCTCTGTCCCCAGTCAGTCGACGCCCCTCCTCCCAACAAGCAACGCCTTCATCCATATACTTCCTCACTCCATCCTTCCACCTCTCGCTCTCTGTCCTTCTTCTCGTACACCCTCTTAGTCATTCTCTCGCTTCCCATACGTTCCATATGGCCGAACCATCTCAAGGTGTTCCTTTTCACACTTTCCAGCACATCTACCTCCACACCACACCTCATTCTTACTTCCTCATTCGTCTGTCTATCCCTAATAATAAGATAAATAAATAAGCAAATAGATACGCCTATCCTCCTTAACCCCTTCTGTACCGGCGACGTCTTTTGTATTTTAATCTAGCTATATTTAGACGATTCTGTGCAGCTTAAGACGGATCAGTGGTAGTAAAAAGGGATATAGTGAAGCAGATAAGTGAAACAATTGTTCAAATGGTGATGCAAGCATGAAATTTGGTACAGGTATTCTTCAAAGCTCACTTTCAAAGCACATACCGCTGGCCACGCAAAAATTCAATATGGCGACCATTTTTCAAGATGGCCGACACATCTGACTGAGCCCTACTGTTATGGGTCAGTTAATTGAAAGAAAAAAGACATGAATACTGTCCAATCCATTTTTTTTTGGCTCTAACGTGGTAAGTGGAGGTAATTTTGTCCAAAGCAGTTGCATATTAGACTTTAACTAAGATGGCGTTCAAGATGGCCGCCATTAACCCGAGGAGGCCGGATTTTTTTTGGCGATTTTCGGTAGTGTTTATGGCTTAATAGCTAATCAAAGAATAAAGATAGAGAAATGAGTCATAAACCACGTGAGAGAGGTCACTTTCAGCTTTTGTCTCGTAAAAAAATTCAGCTCCATAGGCCCAGTAGTTACTGAGATATTGCTTGTTTTCGTGAGGTAACTTTTCCGTGATTTTCCGTGTTTACGCACCTTTGCCATAGTGAAATTTCCTTAAACCCATTGTGTTGACATCACGGTAGTTTCGGTGATATTGGAACTCGGTGAAAATTACCGCAAAAGTACCGTGACGTCATACAAGTAAATAGCAGCCATCAGCAGGCTATTTAAAGGCTATTTAAAGCTGGCTATTTGAGTAGTGTATCGGCCTTCTGGGGTTAAAGACAAATTTTGTGATATCTTGGCTATTAGTAGAGCTAGACAAATGATTTTTTCATCTAATCCTACATTTTTAGGTCAGAGAATTAGAAAGACTTGTCACATTATTAACTCATCAGGGTCATAAGTAACTAGACAAAGTGAAGGAAGATTATATCGTAGGAAACGGCCTAATTCACACCATTTATACATATCCATTGAGTACAAATAACATTAGTAAAAATACCATAGAATCAAAGACTCACACCTCACATTTGCAAGTGCACAGAGCTGTACAGGAGAGACCCAGCCTGTAGCACTTGCACCTGCCACGACAGTCTGATTTACAGCCACATTTGGTCAGCTGTTCGCAACTCTTGGCTATGGGGGAGTTGGCTGTCCAGAAGACGTGCCATTTTTCACCAACCTTCTGCCATCCCCAGTCAGCAGGACTCTCTGCTTCTGGTTGACACTGGGTTGCTTGGGCCCAAACACAACCAGCCTGGAAGGCAGCTCGTCTAGTGTGCTGAAGCAGAGCTGCTCTTGTTGGTGGAATGACCTCATAAGGCCTCTGTTTTTTGGCAAACATGTCAAGCCTGGCCTCATCCACAGTGGTAGCAGTGCTGGACCTGTCATACATCAGTATGACAAACCTCTCCAGTATCTCCAGGTCACCATCTTCCACTGTAAGAGGGTACTGGCTCAGCTTGGAGAAGACAGGGGAGGCCTCTGGACAAACATCCCATGTCTGCCAGGCAGTTTTCTTTCCCTTGTTACGGAAGGCTATAACAGTGTCACACCCTGTGAAGGCATGAAAGAATAACATGCCTTTAGCCTTCTCCTTCCCCCTACAGCGATACCGGCCATGCACACTGATCCAGCGCCGGCTTTGACCGTGACCAAATGCCACCCATAACTGCTCTCTAGCCCCAAACTCTGAAGGGCTGGAAAGGCACTCACTGCAATGACCACAACATCTGTATCATTTGCCTTGACCATGACGGCTTTGCTCCCATGTTCTGCAGCATATTTGGCATGCACAAAGATGCGGCTGTCAGCTTCCTCATGAGAGCACTTGTCCAGTCCTTGAAGACCAGTTTCATGAGTGCTGAGGACTGCAGATCCCTTTGTGACAATTACCAAGTTTGGTGCAGACATTTGGGCAACCCTGTCTGCCAGGAACTGGAACAACTCCGTCTTGTTGTCATTATGCCTAAGGAAGTTACGCCAATTGGATGGAATGCTGTTCTTGTTTGTCACCTTGCGTCTTCCTCCCTGGCCACGTTGAGACCTGGTCTCGGCTTTGAGGGTGGATGGGTTTTACACATCAAAGACAAGATGTGTTGTCTTGTACTTCGTAGCATAGCTGTGAATAAATGGCAGGAAGTCCAGAGTTGCATAGCCCTCAAAGGTCTTGCCTCTCTTTGGTGGCAAGACATGGACCAAAGCAGACCCATCTACAATCAGGACATCGGTCTCTGGTTCTTCGTCTGTTGATGTAACATGAATCTCCAAGATACAGGTCAGTTGAGACTTCTGGCAAGTGTACAGCCTTCCACCCTCACTCAGTGCAGCTGGGAATGCCTGATTCTCATGCTGGAAGAACTCCTGCAGATCACACTGTAATGGTCATTACCTGCCTGAGATCAGATGCAGGTGCCACTTTCTCACAAAAAATACAAGTTTGACCATCATAGCTAGTTCGATGTTGCTTTGCATGATTGTCTTCAGACTCACTACTTTGACGATTAGATCGGCGTTTCCTTGCGCGATTCAGCTTGCTGTTGTTAAACAACAACCGGCAGTTGACATGGTATTTTGCCTGATTTCTTCTCAAAGTGACATCTATGCCGTCACCTTCATCAAGCCTTGTTGGATCCACAATCAATGGCATTCCTGGATTTCATGAAACATCGGTATGTTGGTAGCCAGCATGGCATAACCGTCATGTTCAAGGGAATAATGGGTTCTAGGTGATGTTAAATCTTCACCTATTTTGTCTTTCTGGCAAAGACAACATTTTGACCAGTCAGTTTGTCTTATGGGAAAAATGGATTTTGAATCTGCCATTTTGCTTTCTGATTAAGGCCGAGGGTTTATCCTTTTACCACCTTAACGAAATTACACACACATTACTTTATGGGATACAACTAGGTTCGGGTGACCTACACCTAGCCCGATCATTCATCCAGTGCCATTTAAGTCCCGTGTGATCTGTACACCATCCAGGTAAGTACATGAGCAAGTCCCCCTTACCCTTGGCTCGGCTCTCCCGCGCTGGCACACCCTGTCAATTCAGGTGCGGCTATCTAACTCTATCTACTAACTACCAACTACTGTCTAGTAGCTAATTGATATGGGGCTGTTAGAAAGCATTTGGGACACTATATTAAACTACACTACAACTTATAGTATAGTACAGTAAATATAAGCTGACACTGAACCCCATGCTGAGTTGCACAGCAGCGATGTTACCAGTGTGCCCTGGTTGTGTGTTGACATCACTCTATTATATTTGCAAGATCTCATCACTGCCTCAGTCCTTACTAACAAATGTGAAAATGGCTCCATTGGATTATCTGACCCAAAGAATGTATGTGCACACCAACAATCATGTATATATGTTCAGTAGTTGCTTAGATATGAACATATGAAATTAATGGACGCCATCTTGGATGCCATTCTAAAATTCCAATTATAGACTATGACAATGATTAAAACAGTGCTTCTCATTAATCTGGTTAGCAAGAAAGTTTTCTCTTAAAATGTTCACCAGGTAATAATTAAAAAAAAATTAAGCAATATATGGTCAGGCACGGCAGCCATCTTGAAAAATGACCGCCATCTTGGATTTTCGCGTGGCCAGTGGTATTTCTGAGAAGAATGGACCTTGAAGGGTACATGTACCAAATTTCATGCTTGCATCACCATTTGAACGATTCTCCTGAAATTTGCAGTTATCTGCTCCACTAATAACGAAGATAGTTCGAAACCCTTCATTGCTGGAGGACCTTCTTAAACTTAATAAAATCGTCTAAATAGAGCTAGAATAAAAATAAAAAGACATCTGCGGTACAGAAAGGGTTAATACTACGGTGGTTAGAATGGTTATATTTGGCTCGTTCTTATCCCCTTCAGCACGATAACGCCCTCTTCCCTTTCAGCACGATAACGCCCTCTTCCCCTTCAGCACGATAACGCCCTCTTCCCTTTCAGCACGATAACGCCCTCTTCCCTTTCAGCACGATAACGCCCTCTTCCCTTTCAGCACGATAACGCCCTCTTCCCTTTCATTCTGGTTAAGATGAGACGATGTTATGCAGTTTAAGAAGGACCTGGGTTATTGACCTAGTAGTTACCCCTTTGAGACTTAGAGATAGATTATAAGCTAAATAAAATCGCATAAATGGCAACCAGAATATGATGAAAATGACGTCATCGTGCTGACCTAGACCTCCATCAAACTAAACATAACCCCCCAAGGATCCCCCTTCAAGATTATATTTGTATATTTTTCAGTAGGAAATTGTCCCGGCCAAAGGCAGATTCCTCCTAAATTACAGGCTCGCTATCGTTCGCCAGGAAAAAAATTACGCCTAAATAACACGAAACACCTTAAAATTGACACAGAAAAGGACTGAAAAGTCTTAAAATTGCCAAAATAATGGACCGAACGTCTTAAAATCTAAAAACTAATGGGGCTAAACAGGAGCAAGAAGAGGGATCAGAAAAATTACCCAGCTCCATTAAAGGGATTTTTTTTCTGGACCCCCTTCTCCCTCATACTTAGCCCCATTAGTTTGAGATTTTTAGACGTTCGCCCCATTACTTTGGCGATTTTACGACCTTAGTCCCATTTCTGTCGATGTTATAGCGATGGTACAAATGGAATTATTACGTTACGTGTTTGACTAAATTGCGTGTTCACATATAAGCCGGTATCACACGAGCGCCTTTTCCTTCAAAATGTATGCTCAACACTGGTCTGGCAGCTTATGTGGTCAACATATAAAATATTTCGGTTGCCTAAATTCATCCATCATCAGCCTAGTTTCCGATACCGTTGCAAAATATTCCAGAAATGTTGCCAGAAAACTTTAGATCATCGAATGTTAACTATAAAAGCTCTCGTGTGATGCCTGCTTTACCGTGAGTGGAGGATGTTACTGAGGGCGGGAAGTTTGTTGGGGTTCCAGTGTGATGTCCAGCCTGGCTCTCTGTATCACGCACGCACGCACGCACGCACGCACGCACGCACATACACACACACATACACACACATACACACACACACACACACACACACACACCCCGACTCTATCCAAGGGAGTGTAGTGGGGTCAGGGCTCTCCGTGCCTACACCAATATGGCTGACAGCATGTTGACACTCAAGTCAGCCATGTTAGCTACCTCCAACCCACTTTCTTATCCGTAATTATACTATTATTTATTAATTACACTTAATGATACGGTAGATTTATTTTGTAAATAAGTTTTACATATTAAAATTATACAGAAACTTATTCAATTTGAGACATTACAAACTATAATTTATTGATTACACTCTTTCATACAAATAGAAAAACTATTATTTTACTATTTGTATATGTTTTACATACTAAAAGGATAGGTAAACCAACTTTGAGATATTACAAGCTTTATAGTGTATACCATCAATTCACTGATGCTTTACTTACTTACAGACCGGTACCACTAAACAACTATAACTTATTTATTGTAGGCCTATTTCTACGCTTAATGTGTAGATGTGTGGAATAGGCTACCAAGTACTATTAATGTGTAGATGTGTGGAATAGGCTACCAAGTACTATTAATGTGTAGATGTGTGGAATAGGCAACCAAGTACTATTATCATTTATTAATTTCACTCTCAACACCAAACACCTCCCAATGAAATTAACGAAAGCATGTGATCCTACCAGGATTCGAACCTGGGTTACTACATACAGATCTTAAACATTAACCATTACACCATCAAGACAGTATATATATATGTATAGTAGGATCAAGAACGATTGAGAGTTTTAAAATAGTTAGACATATGGGCATTATGGGCTGGATGTGAAAGGGACCTGCCTTGTGTGAGCCAATAGGATTTCTGCAGACTCCCGTTTTCTTATGTTCTTTCCACATAAGTGCACACATCCATACGTATCCGATATTTTGCACACATAGTAATACTGTACATACACATACACACAAATAAGCACATTAAAATAAATATAAATATATAAATATATAAATATATAAATATATAGTATTTGTTGAACTGTAAAACTTGCATAACAAACCAACCAAAACAGGAACATAAAATATAACACCAAATAACTTATGAAAACCACTATGTGGAAATAAGGCATTGGAGGTTTAGCAAAATAATATTATGACAAAAACGATCACATAGTGGTCACAGAAATAAATGTTATAACGATTCAACATAAATTTATTTAACTTTATGGGTAGGCTACTCACTTATGAAATGTAATGGATTTGTCAGATTTGTTGTTCGATCTTTCATTATACCGAAATGCAACACATGAGGTCGGCATTTTTGTATGGATGTGGAGAGTTATAGACACTACATCTCACTCTCATAGCTGAACTATGAATGAGTTTACTTTGTTCCACAATGTGGAATTCCAGGTGGAAGGTGACCCACACCTGACTGGTGGTTGACCCGAGAGCTTTAGCAGCCTACACCAAAATAGCGGTTTGACAGTTCTGGTGCCTCACTCACAATAGAACAGGTCTTAAGGCCGGCTCCACCTCTAATACTTTTGATGGTAGTATTTCATGGGTATATTTTCTGGACCCTAGTAGCGACCAAGATCTATATACAATTGTATATACACCTTGGTAGCGACCATGGGGTAGCGACGGACACGCTGTGACGGGAGGCCATGTACGGAGAAAAGTTGCTGGTGCGGTGCGACGGTGCCGTGTGGATCTGTGCATGCGCGACGACTTAAATTAAAATGTAAAACTTGCAAACTAAACAAACCAAAATTGGGACAAGGACAATATAAAGTCAAATTAAATTATCAAAATCGCTATGTGGAAACAACGCAATTATGTTTTCTTCTGAATATATGATTATTTTCATTAGACTAACCTAACTAGGCTAACTTAAATAAATTGTCTATAACACAAATACAAGCACACAAATATTGTATTGTACTGGGATCATACTCTCGACCTCTTGGGTGGGAGGCCTAGCTGCTAGCTCTGAGCTACAGGGACGGCCTGCTGGATGTGTTTTGAAAGGCCTATTTAAAGGGGAGATATTCAAAGTGGTCGCGCATAATGCATATCCACAAGGCACCGCCCGGCACCATCGCACCGCACCTGCAACTTTCCTCCGTACCCCAGTCTACATAATACATGGCCTCCCCGCTGTGACGCTCTCCAAGCTTTTATACTGTATATCTGTTCAGTACCGTGACGGCTTTTATTATTTTGTTCTGGTTTATCATTAGATGGATTTAGCCAGATTAGGAAGAAGCTGTGGTAGTCAGGTATCGGTAGTGTTTGTACAGGTACTTTGTTTTCCTTAGAGACCATGCTCAAGCTAAATATCATCATCTACAGTAGAATAAGCTAAAGTATAAAGATGATGTAATGGTAGTGAAGGAGTTAACGCAAAAGTTTATAGTAACTTCATCATAACCTTTATCTCCCTCCAATTCATTCATTAATATTTATTTCCTTTGTTTAATGTAATTAATAAGTGAAACATGCAAATAGAAGTTAGGGTATATAATTTGCTAACAAACATAATATATTATAATTTATTATAGTATTGCTGTCTATGTATGTAGGTTACAGATTTCTCAGTATGTTTCTATATCTTACATATCTCATTTTCTTAACTTACACATTATATTTACCAGTTTTCTTTTAGAGCAAACTATTACTTTGTTAAATATTTGCATCCTGAAAAATAATCTACATTTGACAAAGAATCTAATCACTTCTGCAGGAAGAGTCACAAGATTACATATGTCCGCTGATAGTGAATTGACTTGCACATGGTGACATCATTATCGCTACTCTCAATATTGCAGCTTTTCCCTATCAGAGAAGTATCTTTTACCAAGAAGATAGGTTATGATTCGAAATTTAGTTGCTAGTGGTGAGGGATGTTCATATGGACCTTCCATCTGTCTTAGATGGCAAACCAAGTGTTCTGCAACATCCTGATTCAGCCTATATGTGCGAATGTATGAGATGCTATATTTCTCTTTTAGCATCTCGCACAGCTTTGGCAAAGATTGGGAGCATACAATCAGTCCTTTTTTAAACAGGAACATGTGTGTTTTTTTTTTACTCTACAAACTGTCATCGACATGGCTGTGTTTAGCATATCATGCAACACTTTGTTTTGTTGCTCCAAATGAAGCCCGTAGCCATCTCTGATCAATGTATTGCTATAGGCAAATCTCAAGTTGAAAATATCAAACCATCTGTCCACTAACATAATAAACTGACAAGTATGATCCCAATCTTTGCTTACAAGAAGATTTATACTCCCAATGTACTGCAATGACTTTGCAGTAGTCTCAGATAGAAGCTGTGTAGCTAAGCTAACTTTCATTCTCTTTACACCGGTTACATCAATATGATGTTGTGATAACCGATGGGTTGTTTTAAGATCGTGAACACTGTTTCTAATCAACTGACGAACACATTCACTATTAGCATTTGCGCCGTCTGCTAACCGGAAACCATAATCTAAAAAGTTATTCCTAATTAACCCCTTCTGTACCGGCGTCGTCTTTTTAAATTTATTCTACCTATATAAAGACGATTTTGTGCAGTTTAAGAAGGATCTGTGGTAGTAAAAAATGTTAAGTGAGAAGTTCGAAGGCTGTTTATTGCTGGAAGCCCTTTTTAAGCTGAATATAATCGTCTAAAAGTAGCCAGAATAATATTAAAAGGACGGCACCGGTACTAAAAGGGTTAACTTGATCAGGTGAAGCACATCTGCAAAAACAAAAATCTCTCGATCAGAAGCTGGTGGATTGACAAATGATCAGCTATCAATACCCACACTCAGTGAATTCCATAATCACACATTACTTGGTCCCAGATCATTAACCATGGACACAACTGGATAACCATCAGCTTCTACCTTGACAATTGACCACTTTCGAGTTTCAGTCTATAAGGAAGTTGGAGCCGTGAACATGGATATTAAAGAGAAATGCAATAATTATGTGGGTTTCTGATGGATAAAAAGTACGATCAATTTGGTTTTATATATGTATTATGACCGTATTTTAGCTGATAATTCTGCTAAATATTGACGGCCACAGCTACAGCTTTCTTATAGACCAAAACTCACAAGTGGTCAATTAAGTCGAACAAAATGTCTTTGGTCATATCTGTATCGAAATTCTAATAGATCAACTGTTTCCATGACCCAAACAACCTTCTTATCATCGCACATTGAATTTTGTTTATGAGCATAGAGAGTATCGCTTCCTTTATCACAGTTCCACTGGTTTGCAACACTCATCTCGTCAAATGAAAGGACACATAATTTTTCGATATCATTCATGGCATTACTGTTACCCTGTAGAAGCTGCAAAACATTGTGTAACACTATTGGTTCAATTTTCAATTTACTAAACCAGCGATATAAGGAGCTAGCAGAAGGCAAATGAATCATTTTTTGTTCACACAGATATCTATAAGTTTTGGGCTTAACCTTCGAAGGATCAAAACTTTACTGATGTCATCTTCAGACCAGTATCGAACTGGAGCTCCTGTTAAGAAATAGTCAACCTGAGTGGATGAATTGTTTTTACCCAACTTAAATCTTGCAGTTGCAATAGCCTCAAAATACGAATTGCGAAATTGCTCATAAAGAGAACTTTTTTCTTTTTCTCAGGCTTTCTTCTCGGCGAGTAGGGCGTCTCTCTCATGTGTTACTTCACTCAGCTGTCGTTGCTCAAGGTCCTCAGCCGGTCTCTCCTCTTCAATTGATGCCCCCTTGTGCATTTGATACTGAATCACGTTCAATATCTTGCACCAGTCTTGTTTGTCCGTATCTCCCTGACTATAGCAGCACAATTATCTGCAACGATAAAGTTTTCCTCCTATGAGATCAAATCAATAAGGCTACTAAGAGAGAGAGAGATTTTTGTTTTTTGCAATGTTTATTATGTACCAAGTAAAAGATTACAACACTACACAATAGGCCCAGGTACTAGGCCTCTTGATTACACAATTCATTGACATATTGTATCATTGCATTAACAATTTATTATCAAATTTAGTTGGCATTACTCATATACGTTCATAATTATTTTGTCTTTCCATTTGGTTGAGAGAGAGAGAGAGAGAGAGAGAGAGAGAGAGAGAGAGAGAGAGAGAGAGAGAGAGAGAGAGAGAGAGAGAGAGAGAGAGAGAGAGAGAGAGAGAGAGAGAGAGAGAGAGAGAGAGAGAGAGAGAGAGAGAGAGAGAGAGAGAGAGAGAGAGAGAGAGAGAGAGAGAGAGAGAGAGAGAGAGAGAGAGAGAGAGAGAGACGAAATCAATATACTCACCATGTAATGAATTTGATGGCAAATTCAACGTCGGCCGGGCAGCATATTTCCGAAGTATAAACTAGTATATATCATATGCTAAATTAGGACCAATCACAGCTTTAGTTTACCAAGGGCAACTATTACCAAGTCACAAGATTAACTTTAACCATGCATAATTTCAAGTACATAGGACATTATTATACTCATTTCTTATATCTTTGTAGTTACTTTTTTATAATTAATGGCTACAATGTTGTCTGTTCAGGGTTATATGTATGGTTGAAGTTAATCTTGTGACTTGGTAATAGTTACCCTTGGTAAACTAGAGCTGTGATTGGTCCTAATTTAGCCTATGATATATACTGGTATATACTTCAGAAATATGCGACCGGGCATCCTTTACCAAGCGTATTTGGTTTGGTGGAATTGGTAATGCAAGTACTGTAGTTCGTATTTCAAATTGCTCTCGTATGCACTGGAGTCGAAGTGGAGGCTACAATTATGTGCATTGTTCTCATTAAATTTGTTTTTTCTTTTGCATAGGTGAATCCACTTTCGTCTCAGCTCTTCATCTTTGGGGAAGACGGTAAAATGTATATTGCAACCCTTGTTCCCTGAAAAATTACACCCAAACACTCCACAATAGATAGTTATTTTTACACCCTTAGCACATTCTATTCAGAGGACTGGAGACAACAGAGAGATGACCTGTCTGACCTGTGACCTCCCGACAACTGAGCCTGTTTATCAGTCTGGCAATCCCCTCTAAGGTGTGCCCAAGTGTATTTTCCCTATGACGCTGTGTGCGAGCAGGAGACAAAAATTCCCTTTTATGAAAAAACCTGTTAGTATTATTGGTCTTGGGGCTAATAAACACACCGAGAAGATTACCCATGTCACGCCGCTTTTCCCTCCGCTCACGACACCGGCGGGTTGTGTTGAGTCTCCCCCTTGCAGTACCGGGAGGCCCCTAGGTCGGACCCCAGCAGGAGTAACGTCATGGTGTCCTGGTCGGCGTCTACGGTGGATAAATACGACGATGAGTCTAGCGTATCGTGGAGGACTGTGGCTTCGCTGGCGCCGTACAGTAGCGTCAATAAATCGGTGTCTTGTTGAGTCTGTGGCTGCTGCTGTTGCTGCATCTGCTGTTGCTGTTGTGGGGGTCTGCTGGGGATACTGTGGCTCGTCTGTGGCAGCTGGGGTTCTGTGGGTGCGTCGTCAAACACCCCAGACAAGACCCAAGCGTCCGGGGGTGACGTGCTATCCAACAAATCCATTTGCTGAGGAGGCTCGGGTCTGTCGTCATCGAACATCAGTTGGGGAGCCTTGCCGTCCAGAATATCCTGCAAAGATTGAATATAAGCGGAGGCAAGTCGTAAAGTAGTGAATTTAGTCATTTCCGCGGCCGCTCGTCGTCTGCACACCCAGGAAGGCAGCACCCCGCGGAGACTCTCGAACGCCGTGTTGATCTGTTTCATGCGGTACCTCTCCCTGGCATTAGCATTCTTTCTGCGGTACCTGGACAGCGGCGGAGGTCTGATTTTGTGCTCTAGTTCATCTTGAAGGCTCCAGTCGGGATCGTAACGTCGCCCGGACCGTAATGATCGGGGCCTGAGCTGATATTTACCACCTCCACCGCCACAAGAGGGAGGTGGACATTTGTTGTTGTTGTTGTTGTTGTTGTTGTTGTTGTCGTCCACGGAGACCATCACTCGACTCTCGGTTTTGGCCATCTTAATTTTCGTTATCATTCTGTTCTCACATTAGTTAACGATAACTTATAGTCAATGATACTTTAACTTTTATCATTATGTTCTCAGCTTAATTACAAAATATAACAGCGATTAATGTCATTGGTACACATCAATTAGCGATTAAGTTTATTATCATTGTCTTATAAACTTAGTTTTCATAAAAAACATTATTTTTTTAGTCATAATTATAAAATCTTAATATTGTACTTGGCTGAAATATCAAATGGAGGCATTAATTTTCCTTAATCTCTGTTCACTGTCACGTTGTTAAGCTACATTAGTATTCTGTTTTAGCTTTGATACACGTTATACCATAGTCAATGTTACTAAAACTGTCAATTCTTTCGTAAATATTTTTCTCCACGAAAGTTCCACTAGATCGTTCAGCAGCATGCACTTAACCGTCGAGTGAAGGAATTTAACTAGAATTTGTCCCGTCGCGAAGCTAGGACATCTGGCCCTCCTTGGCGATTGAGAGGAGGGAAGCTGTGGAGGGTGGGGAGCTTTGTGGCCGTGCGTGTTACCTCTCCCACCTCTACTCTGCAACTGAGATCTCCAGACTCCAGATATCTGCTCCTACCTGTAAACTCTCCAGCTACTCACTCAACCTCCTCCCCCTACCTCGTCTCTCCTCCTTTCTCCCTCCCCCTCCCTCCTATCCCCCCCCCCCCTTCTCTCTCTCTCTCTCTCTCTCTCTCTCTCTCTCTCTCTCTCTCTCTCTCTCTCTCTCTCTCTCTCTCTCTCTATCTCTCTCTCTCTCTCTCTCTCTCTCTCTCTCTCTCTCTCTCTCTCTCTCTCTCTCTCTCTCTCTCTCTCTCTCTCTCTCTCTCTCTCTCTCTCTCTCTCTCTCTCTCTCTCTCTCTCTCTCTCTCTCCACCTGTTCTCCTTACCCACTTCAATATAAACAAATCAACTCTCCCACTCTCACCCCTACATTAAATTCTCCCATTCACGAAAAGGTATAATATCGAATTAGATCGAAGTCACAAAATCAAATAAATCAATATATTAAACTCGAGTCTACAATTTGACTATTTTCACCTATCTTGTGTCGGAGTTTTCGATGCTGGTCGCCCAAAAGGTAGCAGTCAAAATAATCATCAATAATTAACACAAGATACTCAAAAGTGTAAGATATCATTCCTTTAAGGAGACAAGGGCCGGTTTTCTGGACCCCTTTCTCCCTCGTGTTTAGCCCCATTAGTTTTCAGATGTTAAGATGTTTGCTCCATTAGTTAGTCGATTTTTAGACCTTTCGCCCCATTTCTACGTCAATATTTAGACCTTTCGTGCTATTTAGGTGTCGAATTTTTCCCTGGCGAACGATAGTGAGCCTGTAATGTTGGAAGATCCGGTCTTTGGCCGGGAAATTTTTCTACCGACAAATGTACAAATTAATCTAGAAGGGGGATCTAATGGATTTTTTTTTTTTTTTAATTTGATGGAGACCTAGGGAGGAAACTAGAAAAATAATTAATACTTGCAAAAATCGCCCAAAAAGTGAACCAAATCAATTACATTATTTTTAATTCCCTACATAAAATCACGGCGTGGATACAAATTCCTGTGGGTTACTGTACAGTCGTGGCCAGGAATGTCTGCACAATATGTAGGGGTACACTCGGGCGCCATAGTCCCCAGACCACTCATAAATATTCGTATTCACCGGTTTCTAATTATGGAAGTATATCCCTAGAAAAAATGCATGAATATTTTTGTTGTAAACATATTATTATTCATTTATATATTTACTTAGTTTAGTTTACTCCCTAGACCTCCATCAAACTTACCAACATACCCCGAAGAGATAAGTTTATGCATTTTTTCGGTAGGGCCGGTTCCCCCTTAATTGCAGGCTCGCTATCGCTCGCTAGGAAAATATCGAATAGAAAACTATACGTACTATCTATTGAAAACTATACGTACTATCTATTGAAACTATACGTACTATCTATTGAAACTATACGTACTATCTATTGAAAACTATACGTACTATCTATTGAAACTATACGTACTATCTATTGAAACTATACGTACTATCTATTGAAACTATACGTACTATCTATTGAAAACTATACGTACTATCTATTGAAACTATACGTACTATCTATTGAAAACTATACGTACTATCTATTGAAAACTATACGTACTATCTATTGAAAACTATACGTACTATCTATTGAAAACTATACGTACTATCTATTGAAACTATACGTACTATCTATTGAAAACTATACGTACTATCTATTGAAAACTATACGTACTATCTATTGAAACTATACGTACTATCTATTGAAACTATACGTACTATCTATTGAAAACTATACGTACTATCTATTGAAACTATACGTACTATCTATTGAAAACTATACGTACTATCTATTGAAACTATACGTACTATCTATTGAAACTATACGTACTATCTATTGAAAACTATACGTACTATCTATTAAAAAACAAGTTCCATCCAAAAATCCAACCAAATAGTTATAAGTACATACAGAAAACCATAGGAGGTCCACGAATTCTTATTATGAGTGGGCCAGAAACTATGGCACCAGAGTGTACAATTATGATACATTGGCGATCTATTTTGATACACTACTTGGAGCCATCAAATATCAACTGACTTGAATTCCCTTGTTAATGGGTGGGTTGGTTGTTCAGGACCCCTTCCCCTTCATGTTTAGCCCCATTAATTCTGATTTTGTTTTTAAAGAAATTCGTCCCATTAGTTAGGCGATTTTAAGACCTTTCGTCCCACCTAAGTGTCGATTTGTTCCTGGCAAGCGAGAGCGAGCCTGCAATTTACGAGGAACTGGCCCTACCGAAAAAATGCATAAACTTATCTCGAAGGGAAATCTTTGGGGTATTTGTGTAAGTTTGATGGAGGTCTAGGAAGGAAAAACAATACGTACCGGTATATGAGTAATAAACAATACGTACCGGTATATGAATAATAAACAAATAAATAAAAAGCTCTGTCTTCGGGATAGCTTCGAAATCTTAAGGGAGCCCACCTGTTTTGTTTTCTCTTTCTCTCCCTCTCTCTTTAGCTTGTATCCATTCGGCCCCATTCAGCCTACTGTTTTAATACGTTTACCCCCATCCAGGTGTCAATATTTTCCTGGCGAGCGGTAGCGAGCCAGCATATATATATTTTTGTTTTGACAGCAAGCTAAATTTGTTAATTTTGACAGCAAGCTAAATTTGTTAATTTTTCGATAGAAAAAATTCTCCGGCGAAGCCGGATTTCTCCACACAATGCTGGTTCGCTATCGCTCGCCAGGAAGAAATTGACACCTGGATGGGGATAAACGTCTTAAAACAGTTGGCTGAACGGGACCGAATGGATACAAGCTAGGGAAAGAGAGAAAAGGAGAGAAAGAGAAAAAAAACCCGGTGACCTCCCTTAAATATTACCATGATGAACATTGGGTAATACTGGTACAGGATATACAGTATAGCTTGGTCTTTGGAGCTAAATACTGGTACAGGATATACAGTATAGCTTGGTCTTTGGAGCTAAATATGACATGATCAACAAATAATTGTTTAATAATTACGGCACCAAAATGGCGTCCAAAGAAAAAGGATGGCTCTTACTCTATAGAAGATCTCTTCCTCTCCCCCACTCCCTACCAGACACGTGCCCCTCTCACACACACACACACACACACACACACACACACACACACACACACACACTATCTTACTGCAATGGACAATATGTTTTACCTTTCTCTCATACTAATAGTGGTAATCATTGGTAGGTGTACTTTTATTGGCTGCATATTAATGTCTTCTCTCACTATACAGTATATACGGTACCTATATCAACCAATCATTCAACTTTCCTTTACTAAACCCTATAACTAAAAAACTAAATCGAAAGTAAATTAATTAACTAGTTTAACTTTTATAATATATTTTTTTTTTAAAGTTGCCCGACTTCCTTTGCCCGTAAAACTTGACAGCAAAATCGCTCGTGTGACACCACTTTACTCTTGATTTTCCTATCTCTTCTCCAGATATTTCTTAACCACGTCGCTGGGATCGTAAGATCTGTGTGGCCAGTGTGGCTATGTAAATATATGTAAATATCTCATTGATTAAGTATTTCTGGTGCAGTTTCCAATGAATTGATACTGCGTGTGTGTGTGTGTGTGTGTGTGTGTATCATCCCCCCCGCCCCCTCCCTCACCTCCCTCCTCCCCCTCTCCCCACCCTAAAAATACAGTTGCCAGGCACCTCCACCCCCTCCAACGCCCCACCATTAAAATCACCCTAAAAATCAATATATCCTCATGACTCCCAGAATGTCAAAGGTCATTCAAGAGGTCAGGAAGCCCCCCGTCAGGTCAGGTCAAGGAAAACATGTCCAGGTGACCTAATAATGGGAGGGTTTGGTAGCAGATTTGACCTGGCACGCGGCAAAGTGAATGGGTTACAAGAGAGAGAGAGAGAGAGAGAGAGAGAGAGAGAGAGAGAGAGAGAGACGCGGTATGTGCGCGCGCGCGTGAGTGAGAGTGAGTGAGTGAGTGAGAGAGTGAGTGAGTGAGAGAGTGAGAGAGTGTGTGTGTGTGTGTGTGTGTGTGTGTGTGTGTGTGTGTGTGTGTGTGTGTGTGTGTGTGTGTGTGTGTGTGTAATATTGAGAGTCAGACAGGGCATCAAACTGAAACACAAAGTCTTCACACATTCAGTAACATCCACCAGTCATGGTAAATGTGATAACCCATCTTAGTAAAACACCTACAGTAATTTCCGTTCTGTTCCATGGATATAACATCGACTGATATTGGGTAAAATGTCTTAACATCGCCAAAGTTATGGGGCGAACGTCTTAAAATCTTAAACTAATGGGGCTAAACATGAGTCAGAAGGGGGTCCAAAAGAAAATCCCTTAAGTTAGTCAAACATTGTACCGTAATCTCCGTTTAGTTCCCTCGATACAAGATCGATATTGTATCTACCCCACAAAAGGGTTTGTGATAAGCTAATCAATAGTTAAACCTTACCTAATTTGTTATCCTATATTATTACTTATAATTAAATAATTACTACCCTATACTTCCTTAAATCTACCTAAACTGAAATATTGTGATAATCTCATGTTATGTTAAAATATTACCTGATCTTATACCTAACCTTGAATATTGCCTATCATTAATTAGTAGCTCATGTTATATAATGGTATAAGTAACCCATGATATGCAATACAATCAAGTTACTAAATGATACCTCAAATAATACAGCTATATCTACTGTATATTATTACGGTACATACTTTAATAATACAGCTATATCTACTGTATATTATTACGGTACATACTTTAATAATACAGCTATATCAACTGTATATTATTACGGTACATACTTTAATAATACAGCTATATCAACTGTATATTATTACGGTACATACTTTAATAATACAGCTATATCAACTGTATATTATTACGGTACATACTTTAATAATACAGCTATATCTACTGTATATTATTACGGTACATACTTTAATAATACAGCTATATCTACTGTATATTATTACGGTACATACTTTAATAATACAGCTATATCAACTGTATATTATTACGGTACATACTTTAATAATACAGCTATATCAACTGTATATTTATTACGGTACATACTTTAATAATACAGCTATATCAACTGTATATTATTACGGTACATACTTTAATAATACAGCTATATCAACTGTATATTATTACGGTACATACTTTAATAATACAGCTATATCTACTGTATATTATTACGGTACATACTTTAATAATACAGCTATATCTACTGTATATTATTACGGTACATACTTTAATATATAACAGCTATATCTACTGTTATTATTACATACAGCTATATCAACTGTATATTATTACGGTACATACTTTAATAATACAGCTATATCAACTGTATATTATTACGGTACATACTTTAATAATACAGCTATATCAACTGTATATTATTACGGTACATACTTTAATAATACAGCTATATCTACTGTATATTATTACGGTACATACTTTAATAATACAGCTATATCTACTGTATATTATTACGGTACATACTTTAATATCCAAAATGGCGCAACATTGACAAATATATCCTTTTCTGCATTTTAAGCTGATCTAATTATAATGTCTTGTGATTTTAAACATGGCAGAACATTGAATGAAAAATATATCCTTTTCTGCATTTAAACCGATGGCTAAATCTAGAATATATTGTGTGTTGATATCCATAATGGCACAACGATTAAAAAATAGCCTTTTTCTGCATTATAAACAGATCGCTAAATCTAAAATATGATGTGCTTTAATATTCAAATTGGCGCAGCATTGAAAATTATAGCCATTTTGCATTCTAAACCGATAGCTAAATCTAGAATACTGTATAATGTTTTTCAATCTCCAAAAATGGCGCAACATAGAAAAATATAGCCTTTTCTGCCTTATAAATTATGTGCAGAGGTTGTTTCTGGGTCAACTGCATAATACCAGGCAGCTTAGGTAGCCCAGTCTTGCAGCCAGGATAATTGCTACCGTATGTTCCTTTAAAACACAACTATGAACGTAAAATACATACAAAACCTAATTTATATACATGTATATATATATTTACACGTATGCGCTACATACATATCCATTAATATGTGACTAATGCATACAGTTATCGTACATAATCACATGGGTTAGTATACATATGCTTAGGAACCTTAATTAGTTTTGGTTCCCGTAAGCTAAACATACACACACTCACATACAGTCACCAGACTTACACACACACACACTCACCAGACTTATGCACACACACACACACCAGACCCATGCACACACACACACACACACTCACCAGACTCATGCACGCACGCACACACACACACTCACCAGACTCATGCACACGCACACACACACACACTCACCAGACTCATGCACACACGCACACACACACACACACGCTCTAGTTACTGTACTGTATACGCATTGACATTGTTTATAAGTGTATTTAGGTGTTGTTCTAATACACAGGATTAGTAATTGCATTATACAACGATACAATAATATACGTTTTACAAATAAACGAGATATCACTGCCAAATGCTTGTTAAGAAAAAAAGAAAAAAATATTCCTAGCATGGTTAAGGGGATGTTTTTTTCTGAACTTCCTTCTCCCTCAAGCTTAGCCCCATTAGTTTTGACATTTTAAAACGTTCGCACCATCTGTTTGTCTATTGTAATGACCGTTCGTGTCATATAAGTGTCGTGTTTTCCTGGCCTTCAGCATTTGTCTTCCGAAAAAATACACACATTTATCGCGATGTGGGGACGGTGGGTCTTGGGGTATTATTTTAAGGGGAGGTTTTTAGTGCGTTTCCTAGACTTCCATCAAGCTTGAAATTACACCCCCTTGACCCCCTTTTAAAATAAATTTGTACATTTTTCGGTAGAAAAATGTTCCGGCCGAAGGCCGGTTCCTCTTAAATTACAGGCTCGCTATCGCTCGCCAGGAAAGAATCGACACCTAAATGGCACGAAATGTCTTAAAAGTGACATAAATTGGGTGAAAGTTCTTAAAATCGCCAAACTAATGGGGCGAACATCTTAAAATCTCAAAAGCAATGGGGCTAGACATGAGGGAGAAAGGGGTCAAGAAAAAAAAATCCCTCAAGTGAAATTCTCCCCTTAAGCTCGATGGAGGTCTGGGGAGCAAACTAGAAAACATAATAAATTCATAAATAAATAAATACATAAATAAATAAATTAATAAACAAATCTATTAATTAATAACTCACCTCAAAATGACAGGGATTATGCTTTACTAACCCATTGAAATTTCCCATGCAATACTGAGTGAATGTTTCCAAGAGTGGCCGATGCACTCTCACACATTATGGATATGAAACGGATATTCAAAGTGTCGATAACAATCTACCCATGTGTCCCTTAAAAGATACGATTGCTAATTTATTTTGTTTTTTCTTATTTTTTGGTGCTCATTTGACGATTTTATTCAGATTAGGAAGGATATAAACATTATGTAAGTCAGAAGGGTTAATGGAGATAGTGTTTACCCTTACAATTCACACAGATCATTCATAAATTGCATAAAATCGTCTAATGATAGTCAGCATAAACTGTCAAAAATGCGTCATGATCTTCAAAGGATTGTTGATGGTGATATAATCATATACCCGTCTATAGTCTATTCGCTGTAAGTAGGCGAGAAATTATGACCTCAAACCTCTATAACTCTAAAACGACTAGAGCGATCGAGTTAATATTTCTACCAATTGGGAAGAGTCAGTCAGGGAATAGATGTGGAAATTTACAGCCACTTTGTTCTAGCCATTTTTGAGTTACAGAGGATAGAGGTCATGATTTCTCGCCTACTTACAGCGAATAGACTATAGCACAAGGATAGAAAGGTATATCACTATCACTATACCCTTTGTGTACTCTTGATTTTTTAGTCTTGAAAATTAGCCATTTAACCCCTTCAGGATTATGACGCGCTTTGACCCTTGATTCTGGCTATCATTAGACGATATTATTTTATTTAGGAGGAAATTGTGGGAGCTAGATATAATATTGAGAGGTTCTAGCCCTTTGGTTGCTAGATATATTTCCTATATTGTAAATAAATCGGATAATGATAACCAAATAAAGTGCAAATAAACATACTCAAATACTAAAGAGTCACGTATATACTATGTCACATTCTCTCGTTTGGAAATAAGCAAGGTTTAGGTGTAATAGACCTTGGAAATAACGAGGGTAATTTGTATGGCGTGTGGGTGGGTTTGATGGTAATGCATTGAAACTAATTACAACACAAATTCCATCCCAACTGTATCTTCCCATTGACACATCGGGATCTGAACCCAGGACTTCAAGATTACCAGTCCAGTAGCCAGACCCCTCCACCACACCTTCCTACAGTAGTGAGTGCCTCTGTATCAACTTTTCCACAGTATTTCTAGCCATCCACCTCAGCAGAAGCAGGTCATAGCCAAAAGGAGTGCACTATATGCATATATACCCTATTCCAAGCATGTGTGCCAAAACTATTGAACATTAACCTCTTTAACTCGGAAATTGGTAGAGTAATGCAGCTATGTTTACTACCAGTTGGGAAGGGTCAACCAGGGAATAGGTGTGAACATTTACAGTTCATTTGTTCAAGCCTTTTTAAAGTTACAGAGGTTAGAGTTCACAATTTCCGGACTACTGATTTGGAACATGGTATAGTCAAGTAGAATGTAGTATGCAAATCTAGTAGCTCACCAGTCTCCCTCTCATAGTGGATCCATGTATACCTTATAGTGGATCCATGTATACCTTATAGTGGATCCATGTATACCTTATAGTGGATCCATGTATACCTTATAGTGGATCCATGTATACCTTATAGGCGTCCATGGATACCTTATAGTTTGGATCAAAGGTATACTTATAGGTGCGATCCATGTATACCTTTATAGGGAAGGGATCCATGTATACCTTATAGTGGATCCATGTATACCTTATAGTGGATCCATGTATACCTTATAGTGGATCCATGTATACCTTATAGTGGATCCATGTATACCTTATAGTGGATCCACTGGGTAATACCTTATAGTGGATCCATTTATACCTTATAGTGGATCCATGTATACCTTATAGTGGATCCATTTATACCTTATAGTGGATCCATGTATACCTTATAGTGGATCCATGTATACCTTATAGTGGATCCATGTATACCTTATAGTGGATCCATGTATACCTTATAGTGGATCCATGTATACATACCTTAATAGTAGGATCCATGTTATACACTTATAGTGGATCCATTTATACCTTATAGTGGATCCATGTATACCTTATAGTGGATACATGTATACCTTATAGTGGATCCATTTATACCTTATAGTGGATCCATGTATACCTTATAGTGGATCCATGTATAAGCCCTTTCATCCCGATCCATTTAGAGCGGGTGTATAGATTGCGTACCATGGTCATTTTATGGCCAGTTATTGATCAGGTACATTCGCGTGGGATCCCGGCTTATCCCTTATAGTGGATCGGTTCTGGTACTTATAGGCGGTGCTGGATCCATGTTCTCTTATATTCTCCCTCGTGTTATAAGCCCTCATTTTGTTTAGGAGAATTAATGTAGACTTACGTTGGGCCATTAGTTGTGTCGATGTTTGACACCTTTCGCCCCATTTTCGTTGTCAATTTTAAGACCCTATCGTGCCATTTATAGGTTTCGATTTTTTTTTCGCTGGCGAGCCATGCAAGCGAGCCGGAAATTCTAAGAGGAATCGGCCTCGCCCGTACGTTGTCTACAGAGCATAATAGTACAACATTTACTTGAAGGGGTGTCTATACCTTGAGGGATCTGTTATCCTTGAAGGGGGGTCCCTAGGGGATCCATGTTATCCCCTTGAAGGGGGGGTCTAGGGGTTGTTTTTCTAAGTTTGATGGAGGTCTAGCGAGGAAACTAAGAACAAAAGGAATAAATCAATTAATAGAAAAAAAAAAAAAAAAAAAAAAAACAGCCCATCTCCCCTTAGGGGCGGAGTCATTAACATTCGTTCTGGCAATTTTCAAGCGGAAACTTACTGTATATATTTATGCATGTTACATTATACGGGATTACATTAGACATGTTGTTCTAGAAATTAGATTAAAGATAGAATTCTTGGGGAAAAATAAGTTTCAAGTAATCCATTTAGCGCAGCCAATGCCATGCTATAGAGGTAAGTTAGAAGTGAAGGGATCTGTACTCCAGAAGCTATCAGATTAGCATTATTTTGGACGTTGTCGAGAACAGTTGTCGGTAGAGTGGTTGTTGTGGCTGGGCGTGTAACAATTGGTGATGGAGGCTATCGGTGGTGGGATCTGCTGGTTCTAAACGACCGGTGATAATGGTAATGATAGAGATTTGGGTGGAGCCGTGCGTCCATGGTGGTTAACCCGTGATGAATTATGCTTTTTTCCTCTACAAGTATTTTCGCTTACATTTATAGTAGATATGAATTATGCAATTTTTCCTCAACAAGTATCTTCGTTTACATTAATAGTAGATTTGTTCAACACACTCCCACCCCTATTCTGTCCAACTCTCAAACCCAAGATTGAAACATATTTCCCAGTATTTCTTCTACTCAACAAGCAGGCTTTGGAACTCTTGTCCTTCAAACTGGCTTTCCTTAGACG
>CM064485.1:6797343-6832343 GCA_032716605.1 Paralithodes platypus | reverse complement strand
AATAATAATAATGATAAAAATTAAATAAATGGTTTCAAATTAGATGAATATCGTTTCAGAAAAGATATAGGCAAATATTGGTTTGGTAACAGAGTTGTAGACATGTGGAATAGGCTACCAAGTGATATGGTAGGATTGAGAAAGATAGGGAGCATTATGATGTGTGTGTGTGTGTGTGTGTGTTTTATTTATTATAGTTCGTGAGTGTACAGCCAAAAGCATACATGGCGAACATAACAAATATATTGTCATATAAGTAGGTGATGGACAAATAACAAGGGTGAATGGTACTCGTCAACCTTGGTCCGCAACCAATCTAGGGGAGACAGCCTTATAAAATTCCGGGTTGATGGGGCTTGTCAACCTTGATCGGCAACCTGTCTAGGAGAATATACCATATGCAAAAAAGCGAAGGGCGGAGCGCTCATCAGTGCCACTTGCAGGTGGCGAACTCTACAATATATACAAAATAGATAATTAATTAGGAAAATCACACCAGCCGAAAACTGCTTAAAAAATGTATGTACCAGAATTAAAGACCGCGACTGTACATTAGGTAAAGCTTCACCGAAGAAAAAAAAATGTAAAACTATCGTCGATAACTTACACGTGAACACTGACAATAAAATCCAAGTTACACCTCTCCCAAAAAATCCAAGTTACACCTCTCCCAAAGAATCCAAGTTACACCTCTCCCAAAGAATGTAATATAAAAAGAGAGAAACTGGACTAAAAACCAGCCAAGCCATAAAATACAACACATACTTCCGAGGGCCAACTAAAAAAAAAAAAAAAAAAAAAAAAGTGAAGTAAAGCAATATTCGCTTAGTACCAGTGACCCTATACTAACAGAGATCAGCCAACCTCCGCCATCTTGGTGACAATGGTGATACTTTCTTCTCTTTACACTTAAGAAGAAATTTGTATTTATTAGTTCATTTACTCATTTATTTATATATTATTTTTAGTTTTCTCCAAAGACCGCCATCAAGCTTTTAATAGTACCCCCATGACTCCCTTTTAATAGTACCCCCATGACTCCCTTTAATAGTACCCCCATGACTCCCTTTTAATAGTACCCCCATGACTCCCTTTAATAGTACCCCCATGACCCCCTTTAATAGTACCCCCATGTCTCCCTTTAAATAGTACCCCCATGACTCCCTTTTAATAGTACCCCCATGACTCCCTTTAATAGTACCCCCATGACTCCCTTTAATAGTACCCCCATGACTCCCTTTTAATAGTACCCCCATGACTCCCTTTAATAGTACCCCCATGACTCCCTTTAATAGTACTCCCGTGACTCCCTTTAATAGTACCCCCATGACTCCCTTTAATAGTAACCCCATGACTCCCTTTAATAGTACTCCCGTGACTCCCTTTAATAGTACCCCCATGACTCCCTTTAATAGTACCCCCATGACTCCCTTTTAATAGTACCCCCATGACTCCCTTTAATAGTACCCCCATGACTCCCTTTATAGTACCCCCATGACTCCCTTTTAATAGTACCCCCATGACTCCCTTTAATAGTACCCCCATGACTCCCTTTAATAGTACCCCCATGACTCCCTTTAATAGTACCCCCATGACTCCCTTTAATAGTACCCCATGACTCCCTTTAATAGTACCCCCATGACTCCCTTTAATAGTACCCCCATGACTCCCTTTAATAGTACCCCATGACTCCCTTTAATAGTACCCCCATGACTCCCTTTAATAGTACCCCCATGACTCTCTTTAATAGTACCCCCATGACTCCCTTTAATAGTACCCCCATGACTCCCTTTAATAGTAACCCCATGACTCTCTTTAATAGTACCCCCACGACTCCCTTTAATAGTACCCCCATGACTCCCTTTAATAGTACCCCCATGACTCCCTTTAATAGTACCCCCATGACTCCCTTTAATAGTACCCCCATGACTCCCTTTAATAGTACCCCCATGACTCCCTTTAATAGTAACCCCATGACTCCCTTTAATAGTACCCCCATGACTCCCTTTAATAGTACCCCCATGACTCCCTTTAATAGTACCCCCATGACTCCCTTTAATAGTACCCCATGACTCCCTTTAATAGTACCCCATGACTCCCTTTAATAGTACCCCATGACTCCCTTTAATAGTACCCCCATGACTCCCTTTAATAGTACCCCATGACTCCCTTTAATAGTACCCCCACGACTCCCTTTAATAGTACCCCCACGACTCCCTTTAATAGTACCCCCATGACTCCCTTTAATAGTACCCCATGACTCCCTTTAATAGTACCCCCATGACTCCCTTTAATAGTAACCCCATGACTCCCTTTAATAGTACCCCCATGACTCCCTTTAATAGTACCCCCATGACTCCCTTTAATAGTACCCCCATGACTCCCTTTAATAGTATCCCCATGACTCCCTTTTAATAGTACCCCCATGACTCCCTTTAATAGTACCCCCATGACTCCCTTTAATATTACCCCCATGACTCCCTTTTATAGTAACCCCATGACTCCCTTTAATAGTACCCCCATGACTCCCTTTAATAGTATTCCCTTTAATAGTACCCCCATGTCTCCCTTTAATAGTACCCCCATGACTCCCTTTAATAGTACCCCCATGACTCCCTTTAATAGTACCCCCATGACTCCCTTTAATAGTACCCCCATGACTCCCTTTCAAAATATATTTCTACATTATTCGGTAGTAAAATTCGGCCGGGTTCCACCTAAATTACAGGATCGTTTTCTCTCGCCAGGAAAATAAGACGCCTAAATAGCACCACAGGTCTTAACACTGCCAAACTAATATAACTAAACATGAGGGTAAAGGGGTCCAGAAAAAGAAAACAAATCTCCCCTTACAATAGATATCTCCATAACCAAAGTGAACATTGGGCAATACTGGTACAGGATATAGAGTTTGCTTTGTGGATAATTATACATTCCTCAATGGTCAACAATACAATAAAACCCCGTTGTTATATAATTGAGGCACCAAAATGGCGTCCAAAGAAACAGATGTCCACTCTCACTACAGGATCTTTATAACGGGGTAGAGATAATGTAATAAGAGAAAGAAAGACCATATGGTTCTTTGGACGCCATTTTCGTGCCTCCATTATCAAACAATGAGGTTTTACTTTATATTTTGACCATGTAAAACGTATATTCAAAGACCAAACTATCATGTACTAGTATTCCCAAAGTTGATTATGGGTATGGAGATATTATATTTAGTTAAAATAGTACTTCAGAGGCTATCAACTTCACTGGATCATTAAGGGGAGGTTTGTAGTTTGTTCCCTAGACCTCCATCAAGCTTAAAAGTACACCCCCTTGACACCCCTTCAAGATATATTTGTACGTTTTTCGGTAGAAAAATGTCCTTATATTATAGGCTTGCTATCGCTTGCCAGGAAAAAATCAACACCTAAATGGCACGAAAGGTCTTAAAATTTACAGAAATGGGGCGTAAGTTCTTAAATTCGCAAAACTAATTGGGCGAACGTCTTAAAATCTCAAAAGCAACGGGGCTAAACATGAGGGGAAAAAATCCCTCAAGTGGAAATCTTCCCTTAAGCCAGCACACTGTAACAATAACGTCAGGATTATTAAGCCAGCACACTGTAAGTCAACAATAACGTCAGGACTAGAGCCTCTATTCGAGAACTTCAGTCCCTTGACATGTGAGTGTAAACGAGAGGAAAATATCACCAGTGTCACCAAGATGGCGGAGGTTGGTCGATCTCTGTTACTCCAGGGGATCGAACCCGCGCTGCTCATATTACTCACTGAACCGGAGACAATTACACAAAAACCCCACCTAAGCATTATAGGTGCGTGGGCTGGGAGGGAGGTGAGGTCATAAGCTGCTGACCTTTTCCGGGCCGGTAGGTCAAATACATCTTACAGTAGGAGTCCAAAATTCACATGAAGTCTATTATTGTTTACTTATTTATTTATTTATTCATATATTTATTTAAATATTTATATATTTATGCATTTTCTATTTTCTTATGTATTTATTTATATATACAGTATATTTATTTTTTGTAATTTGCTCCCTCGACCTCCAGCAAATAGGTCTTTTACAAAATAAAATATATATAATTATATAGGGTCATGCAAAATCACAACGCCGTGCATACTTTAAAAATATACCTCATAATATATAAAATATATATATATAAAACGCGTTGACTCCCTCTGAATTCTCCAGACCGTGTCGAAACTGCTGCCTTTATATTAAATGCGTTGTTCTATACTTTGGGTTACAAGCTTTGCACAGGGTAAATATGAATCAGATATAGGTTATAGTGGGATAAATTCAGAATGTAGTTAGGAACTATACCCTGTTCAGTATAGGCAGGCCAGAAATCTCGACTCTAACCCTCTGTTACTCAAAATGGACTTGAATATTCGAGTACGTTTTGCTACCAATTGGGAAGAGTTAGCTAGGGAAAAGCGTGTGGAAACTTACAGCCCATACGCTCTAGCCCCTTTTTGAGTTACTGAGGATAGAAGTTAAGATTTCTGACCTACTTATAATGAACAAGGTATATAGGGACGTAGGGAAGAAGGAGTCTGCCTCGTGTGGGCCAGGAGGACTTTTGCAGATGTTCATTTGTCTTATGTTCCTATATCGGAAGGAGGGTGAAACTCTTCTCTATCTCTCTTTATTGAAAGGGGGGGGGGGGGTTTCTGGACCCCCTTCTCTCTCGTGTTTAGTCCCACTAGTTTTGAGTTGTTAAGACGTTTGCCCCATTAGGTTGGCTATTCTAAGACCTTTCGCCAATTTCTTTGTCAATATTAAAACCTTTTTGTGCCATTATGGTGTCGATTTTTTTCCTGGCCAGTGACAGCGAGCCTGCAATTCAGGAGGCACCGGCCTTTGGCCAGGAAATTTTTATATTGAAAAATGTACACATTTAGCTCAAAGGGGGGTCATAAGGGCATTGTTTTAAGCATGCTGGATGTCTAGGGATCAAACTATAAACCTACCCTTAACAAAGATTTTGAACAAAGTGTACCATTCAAATAGTTCAACCACCTTATGCACTACCCGTCTTCTTTAGAGAGCCTATAGTGACAGTGACAGAGATCGGCCAACATCCGCCATCTTGGTGCCACTGGTCATGTATTCTTATGTTTACACCAAATACTGTATATCCATAACCGTAATATATATTCAGGAATACTGGTAAACGACGTATAGTTTGGTCTTTAGATATATACATGCTACATGGTCAAACATGGTATAAAACCCTGCTGCGTGCTGTGCTTCTTAGGGCACTTGAAACCCTGCTGCGTGCTGTGCTTCTTAGGGCACTTGAAACCCTGCTGCGTGCTGTGCTTCTTAGGGCACTTGATTTATGTGTGAGTGTCCTAGGTTCGAATCCCGGAAGTACCACATGTATTCATTAATGTAATTTATTTCACTAATTAGATATAAGAACATAAGAACATAAGAAAATGGGAGTCTGCAGAAAGCCGATTGGCCTAAGCAAGGCAGATCCCTGTCCCACACAACCCCAGTTCAATTACAAAGCCCAATTATAGGCTCAACACTCTAATACCCTGAGGATCATCTTACCAAAACGGTTAGAGATTAACGCAGGATTATGGGGGTATGCAGAGTGCTGATTGGCCCAACCCGGCTGATCCCCCTTCATATATATATTTGTATGTTAATTGGTGGGTTGGTGATATTACGAATCAAGGCACCAGAATGGCATCCAAAGACTAAGATGACCCCTCTGTGTCTCACTACAGGCTCAGCAGTCTAGTGTTCCCCCATCCATAATAATTCCCCCCCAGTATAAATCATCACCGAACCCTTTACCGGGGCCTCCGATGATCCCAGGGTTCCACAAGCACAAAGACCCAGGTTCTTGTTAATCTTTCATATTGATTCATGTGTACCTTTGTTAGCTATCTTGTTTGGTCTGAGGGGGAGTTTTTTGGATCTTCCATGTATTGCTCTATTAGTTTGGAGAATTTAGAGATTTCAACCCAACATTTTGGCGATAATAAGACACTTCACCCCTTTCAGGTGTCGATTTTTTTTTTTTCTGGACGAGGGATAGCAAAGCTGTAACTTAGAAAAACTCTGAAAAATTTATTTAATTAATTTAATTTGGAGGTGTTTGGTGTTGTGGTGAAATTAATAAAAATATAGAAATGTACAACAGTTAGCTTGAAGGGGGTCTGGATGGGAATGTTTTAAGTTGAAGGAAATCTGGGAAGGCGTTTTTGTTAGCCCAGGGGACAAACTAAAATACATTGGTCGAAAATAGCTGAATCAATCAAAATCCTCAACAATAATCAAACAAAATATCATAATAACCCCCCAAGACGACGGACCAGCTAGTGTTGCCCATTAATCAAATATTATTATTACCTGCACACAGTGGACTCGGATCCCAGGGTTCCCAGACTCCGGTTATTATTCTTTCACTTATTGATTCATGTGTACCTTTGTGAGTTAAGATTAGTTCATGTTCTCCGGATAAAAGGGCGAATCACACCACCACTTTCCATGGCAACTTTTATCTCAGCAACTTGGGCGTTTTGGCGTCTAGGGGGCAAACTAAAAATACATAGCTCGAAACTGGTAAAAACAATCAAGCACATCATCAATGACTTATAATATTAATTTTCTAAGTGTTAAGATTATATTGGATTTTCAAGTATCACTTTTATAAAACTGAAGATGATGATATGTGGATTATGTCGAAACGTTTGGTGTCATCGCATCCTCTAAACTTTACTTAATTAACCCCTTGAGGATTATGACGCACTTTAGCAGTGTATTTTGACTGTCATTAGACGAGTTTATTCAGCTTAGGAATGATCTGTGGTAGTCAGAGGCAAAAATAAGTTGTTAAAGACTCCTTAGATTCCTAGAGGTCCTTCTTAAACTTAATAAAATCTTCTAATGATAGCCGAAATAAACAACTAAAACGCGTCATAATCCTCAAGGGGTTAAGATCAAATTGTTTTAATATCCGGGACAAGGTCTGGCAGCTTCTAAATCAAAGTTATCTACGAATGCAATCCCCTACACCACTCTATCATCAGTCTATATACTGTAGAGGCCAACATCAATGCAATAATAATATAACCTACCAATGATAATGACTTTCAGTACGAGTGATGCTATTGTTCTAAGGTATTTATTCTGGCTATCATTAACGATTATACAGTTTTGGAAGGATTTATGATAGTCAACGGATTAATGTAGATATAATACACCTCTCTTATTACTAGACGTCCTTCCTAAGTTGCGTACAATCGTCTAATATTAGCCAGAATATATAGAATAATGACATCACCCGTACTGAAGTGGTAAATAGAATAGTTACCGATCAAAAGCTGCCGAAGAAAAACGCTCGCTTGACTTATGACCTGTTCTTGTTCTCGGGATAAAGGGCTATGAAATTGAAGGGCAGCAAAGCACTATAAACCCTGCTGTCGATGTGAGCCAAGACGGCCGGGGCTCTTTTGGCCGAGCTACACATTAACAAAATACCCCGAGTCCATGGCAGGGTTTATTTGATTTCGTTGATCTACACAACCCTTTAAAAACAAAAGGACCCCCAGACGCCACAGGACAATATAACTAACTAACTAACTCTAACTCACTCTCACTCTCTCTCTCTCTCTCTCTCTCTCTCTCTCTTATATCTTTTTCTTTACGGAGCGATTTTTATGGTCTCGCGGCCTCTTGAAAGCCCCGTGTAGAGTGATGAGGCAGTGTCCGCCATATTTAAGAGGTCTTTAGCAGTACTTACCACTCACTCCAGTCACAATTAATAAGGCGGCCCGTGATTGACTGGGGCTTTAAACTCGAGGGCGGAGTCACACGGACGATTTTTTCCACAACTTCCGATCGGCAACTTTATCGTGGCAACATTTTTGGGAATACTTTATCGATTTATTTATTTCATTATTAATATTATTTTAATAATTATAACTATTATTATTATTATCATTAATAATAATATCATTACTATTATTATTATTATTATTATCAGTATTATATGTAAATATTATTTGTTTTATGTTGCAACTGGTATCGCATGCACTGATATCGGCGACTACTTTATTAATATATTAAATATTTGTATTATTATCATTATAATTATTATTTGTATTAATATTGTATTATTATTATTAGTATTAATATTATAATTTATTTGTTAATAGTATTTGTGTTATGTTCCAACACTGGTATATCATGCACTCGTATCGGCGAGTAACGGAATGTAAATTATATTATGTGAAAAAGTTACTATATAGGTTTATATCTGAAGCTGCCAGACCGAAATTGTAACAAAAAATATTGCCGAAAAACTTTCTCGTGTAGATCCCTCCATAGTAAGAATCCGCGACTCACTGTGTTTCAAATATGGCGAATTTTCCATTGACCAGAGTTTTGAATAGACAAGATCAGTGCCAGGGTCTGAAGGGAGGCTTATATTACTCACTATGATGCCTTAATTCTCTCTCGCTCTCGCTCTCTCTCTCGCTCTCTCGTCTAATTCTAAACGATTTCCTTTAACTAAGACTAACGTATTAACTCTCTACCCTTCGGTTACCATGTAATATTTGAAAACATAATTAACATTGCCTGTGGTAGTTAAATAATAGATCAACACAAAAACAAGACTCCCTTTGTTAGGCAGGTTTACGATCTCTGTCAGCGGCTTTCTTCAGGTTCGTGTAAGGAGAAGAACCAATCTCTTATCTTCAGTATTCATAAACTCAATAACACACAAGACTCGCATAATCCGCTGGAAAACTAGATCTGAACAGGCTAATAAGAAAGCCTTTAATGATCTGGTGTCCAGAGTTTATGCAGGAACAGGGGGGGGGGGGGCGCTATCCCTTCTTCCCTGTGAACTCCGGAGTGAGACAGGGATGTGTGCTGGTACCCTCACTTTTTAACACTTGCAAGGACTGGATACTGGGCCGGACAGTCAGTCTTAGCCAATGCGGAGTATCGGTCGTCAATATCAATAACACTGACCCCCGGGAATGGATTAGAAGGGTGAGTGCAGCAACAGGCCGCGGCATGAGCCCCCAGTGAGTGAGTGAGTGAGTGAATGTGTTATACCAATACACACGAGAGCGAAGATGAAAATTCCAGTTGGATACAGTTCCCGATCAAAAGTTGCCGGAAAATAGGGTCGTGTGAGACTCCTTTTAAGATCTAGGTTTGGTGCTTTCTGTAAGTTCATGTAAGGAGGCGAAGGGATTTGTTATCTTCATACACCACCCTCATAAATACCACACACACACACACACACACACACACACACACACACACACACACATATACACACACACATTTTCCTCACATTACAGGGAGGAAAACTAGACCCGGGTTAGCTGATAAAGAACTGTTGAGTGTTTTACCGACGCTTAGGCTTGCAAATTTGCCAACCCCCCCCCCCCCCCCTCCACACCAAGCGAGATAAACGAGTAGGTTTTCGGCAATAAATATCAGCAAATATAGTCTGATAGCTTCTGAATTATTGCTTAACAAAAAACAGGCCCCTTCGCTCTCGCTGTCGATATCAATAGTAAATTCCTCAGAAATAATGTCAGGAGAAATATAATGTGATTTTTCTAATTCCTTCACATTAAATGACGACCCAATAACCGAGTGCCATTTTGTGATAAAGGACTAAATACCATTCATTTTCAAAAAGAACCTAATTTGTTTCTGTTTATTTCCTTTATGAAGGCTTAGGAAACCATTTTAGCGAGGAATAGATACAGTATATATGACTCTCTCTCTCTCTCTCTCTCTCTCTCTCTCTCTCTCTCTCTCTCTCTCAGGGAGTTTCCCAATCTTTATACCAATTAATCTATTTGGTAATCTATTAATCTACCCTCCCCTCTCGCTCTCTCTATATCTACCCCCCCCCCCTCTCTCTCTCTCTCTCTCTCTCTCTCTCTCTCTCTCTCTCTCTCTCTCTCTCTCGTCCCCACACACACAATACTGTTCATTAAAATAATGACCATTGACCCCCCTCACCCACCATTTATCTACAGCCAAAGAAACACACCCTGGCAGATCAATTATACAAGAGTTGATCTGGCGAGACAAGCAACCATGTACAGTCGCCCACATAACTAATGTTGCTCGTCGTGATCTTATGTATGATGGTAAAAATAGTAGGATTGAATGTGTGGTTTCTCTTAAGGGGAAATGGGTAGTTTTTCTAGTCTCCCTTCTTCCTCATGTTTGGCCCCATTAGGTTTTAGATTTGAAGACGTTCAACCCATTAGTTTGGCGATTTTAAGACCTTTCGCTTCATTACTGTGTCAATATTAAGACTTTTCGTGTCATTCAGCAGTAGATTTTTCCTGGCGAGCAATAGCGAGCCTGTAATTTAAGAGCAATCGACCTTCGGCCGGGACATTTTTCTATCAAAAAATGTATCTTTAAGGAGAGTTCAAATTTAGCTATTATATCTGATAAAGGATGTTAAATCATTTATGAAAGACTAATTTATAATTATAATTTAACTATTATATCTGATGCGGCATATTAGATAATTTATGAAAGACTTGCTTCTAATTTAGCTATTATATCTGATAAGGCATATGAGATAATTTAAGATACGTAGCTTCTAATTCAGCTTTTATATCTGATACGACATATTAGATCATTTACGGAAGGGTATCATTCAGTTTAGCTATTGTATCTGATAAGACATTTCAGATAAGTTATGATAGACTAAAGCTTCTAATTGAGCCATTATATCTGATGAGACACAATAGATAATTCATGATACATAGCGGTAAGTTTTAAGTTATTTTCAGATAAACAATATTATATAATTTATGATAAGCTAGCTTCTAAGTTAGCTATTATCAGGTATATTAGCTCATTTATGCTAGGATATACTCTAGGTTAAATGCACTGTTAAGGGGAGATTTCCACTTGAGGGATTTTTTTTTCTGGACCCCTTTCTCCCTCATGTTTAGCCCCATTGCTTTTGAGATTTTAAGACAGTCGCCCCATTAGTTTGGCGATTTTAAGAACTTTCGCCCCATTTCCGTCAATTTTAAGACCTTTCGTGCAATTTAGGTGTCGATTTTATCCTGGCGAGCGATAGCGAGCCTGTAATTTAAGAGAAACCGGCTTTCAGCCGGGACATTTTTCTACCGAAAAATGTACAAATTTATCTTGACAGGGGCTCAAGGGGGTGTAATCTTAAGCTTGATGGATATCTAGAGACCAAACTAAAAACCTCCCCTTAAGGTGAATGCATCAATTGACTGATTTTGTTTGAACTTTCACATCAAGTCATCATTATCATCATCATCACTACCATCACCACCACCACCACCACAACCATCACCATCGCCACAATAATCATCAACATCAACATCATCATCATCATCACCACCGCCATCAACCCCAACCATCATCATCATTTTCATCCCCACCACCACCACCACCACTATCAGCCTTTAATAGTTGACTGCAGGACCGACCTATCCCCGTTAGGATAAATACAGAGTTTGTACTCAATAATATCAGGTAAGGTATATCAACTAATAAATGATTGGATAGATTCTAGGCTAGCATTACATCAGCATGTAATTCATACTTACTATATCATGATTGGATAAATTGCATGATATATATTAACATATCCAACTGCCACACACAATCTACGAGTCATCCAAGGAACTGAACTAAGCATAATATCGTTGCCAGTCTAACCCTCCCTGGTGTTACATATTACCTCATTTCTTTTCCTTTTAATGGGTGTTTCAGGTTTATAAGAGCAATTTTGTCGGCAACTTCTGATCGGCAACAATTGGGCAATTTTGTGCACAGGTGTCAGTGTCTACACTCGAGGTATACACATGTGTTAACGTCTACACTGAAGGTATACACATGTGTCAGCGTCTACACTGAAGGTATACACCTGTGTCAGCGTCTACACTGAAGGTATACACATGTGTCAGTATCTACACTGAAGGTATACACATGTGTCAGCGTCTACACTGAAGGTATACACACGTGTCAGCGTCTACACTGCAGGTATACACGTGTCAGCGTCTACACTGAAGGTATACACGTGTCAGCATCTACACTGAAAGGTATACACATTTCAGCATCTACACTGAAGGTATACACGTGTCAGCATCTACACTGAAGGTATACACGTGTCAGCATCTACACTGAAAGGTATACACATGTCAGCATCTACACTGAAGGTATACACATGTCAGCATCTACACTGAAGGTATACACATGTCAGCATCTACACTGAAGGTATACACATGTGTCAGCATCTACACTGAAGGTATACACTTGTGTCAGCGTCTACACTGAAGGCATGCAAAGGCCTCAGCGTCTACACTGAAGGTATACACAGTACTGGCGATGTTACGTTAGGGGGGGGGGATCTTCCTGTAAATGGACGAAAGGACTTAGATAATAATGTGGGAATTAATGTAAAAGATAAGTTATGTACAATCTGTAAACAACACTCATTCCCACACTACTCGTTCCATATTAATGTAAAAGATAAGTTATGTACAATCTGTAAACAACACTCATTCCCACACTACTCGTTCCATATTAATGTAAAAGATAAGTTATGTACAATCTGTAAACAACACTCATTCCCACACTACTCGTTCCATATTAACCCTCTCCGACATATGACGCGATTTTTAGCCTATTGGGGATACTTTAAAGCCTTTGTTACCATCAGGGATATTTAGAAACCTTTAGTTTAGTTACTTTAACCTCTGCAGTTGTCTTTGAGTTAGCTGTGGGCAGAAAACTAATTTTGGAGAGGTAATTATAAGAGTGAGAGAACTCTATTTCTTATTGCTAATCTGGCAACCTCTGCGTCATAAAAGCGTGAAAGAGTTAAGCAATGCAAAGAGAAAGATTTGTTCAAGAATACAAGCTTCATGTTTGTATTCTGTCACGCTTCTTAACCAATATATATGGTACCAGCTGATAACCAACTGCTACTGGTGGGTGTGGTTGGGAGTAGTAGCTGGAAGGTGTGGTTGGTAGGTGTGGTTATCTCTGAGTGGGTGTAGCAATAGCTAGTGTGGTTGGGAGGTGTGGTAGGGTTGGTTATCTCTCAGAAGGTGTGGCGAGGGTGTACTCTTATCTCTTAGGCCATGCAGGTCACGATTTGGGTATTTGGAGATAAGAGTTGTGTCCTCACCTGGATACGAAAAGGGCATATAATGTGTCCATAATAATATACCCTTACCAATAAGGTATAATGGTAGTATTATACCCGTTTAATAAAAGGATAGCAAGGTATATCACTATCAATATACCCAATTATCTTATATATCATATCCTTATTATACCTTTCTATTGTTTGCAGTGTGGCGTTAACATGTGATATAAATGTCTTTGAATATATACACCATAGAGGAGGAAAACAATATTGACAACGTTTCTCAGATAGCTTCTTCAGGTCACGAACAGACACAAGGGAGGACATTCTGTGAACACACCGAGGTTAACATACATTTATTTGACAATACTGTACTGTTAAGGTTAGGCACAGAGTGAAATCATGGCAAAAATGTTAAGTGTACAGTTGTGGACAGGAATTACTGGACACATTTTGGAGCAGCAATTATGATACACTGGCGAACCCTTTTGGTAAACTGAGGGACAAATAACAACATATTTCGCTACAAAATAGCCATAATACCAAAATATTCAGGATAGAGACAGGGCAATTTACTATCAGCTGGAAAACACAGACTATAGTTAACGCTCACTATCTGGATGCTATCATTATGCGAAATTCACGTATTTATGACCACGAATGTACACTCGGTCCAAAAAGTATCTGCACCCCTACCCTGATAATCTGGTGTGTACAGCTTGGTAGTATAGGTTGTAGGTGGTAGGTAGTAGGTGGTAGGTAGTAGGTGGTAGGTAGTAGGTCTTAGGTAGTATAGGTAGATAGTAGTATAGATGGATATAGCTACAGGTAGATATACAAACCCTACCAAGCTGTACACACCAGATTATCAGGGTAGGGGTGCAGATACTCTTTGGACCGAATGTACATAATACTGTCAACCTTAACCCGATCAATACCGGTGACGTCCTTTATATTATATAATAGCAAGTATTAGACGGGTTGGTTAAGCTTAGAAAGGACGTCTGCCCATTAAAAGGCTACAGACTATCTCGTGTAATCCTTTTAGCTAACACAGATTCTTTCTAAGCTTCATCAAATCTTCTACATGCAGCTGAAACCAAACAAAATAGACGTCACCGGTACCAAAAAGGTTAACAAGTTGTCAATCCACAAAGGGGCGGTGGGAGGAGCTGCGAACCGTACATGGAAGTGTTAGATTATCCAGACAGTTGAATATTCACAAGTGACAGAGGAATGGCAACCACCTGGGAACAAATGGGTTAAGCCTTCATAATGGCGACCTCAGATGACAAGTGCCATAGGTAATAACAAATATATATAATATATAAATTAATTAACAACACGGAGATTTGATCCCCTACACACACACACACACACACACACACACACACATTACACACACACACACACACACACACACACACACACAGCCCGTAGCCTAGTAGGTAGAGCTCTCGTCTCACACACGAGGGGTCGGGGGTTCAATCCCCGGCCGGGCGGAGACAAATTGGGCTTGTCTCCTTTCATGTGTTAGCCTCGGTTCACCTAGCTGTAAATAGGTACCTGGAATAAGTGGACGACGTTGTGACGTCCCATCTGGGGTTGGCAAAAATGGTACAAGGCGAGATGGGTATCATATGGTTCACCTAAGCTGATGGCTACCTAAGCCTTCGGGCGAGACGGTACCGTCTATAGTGAGAATGGTTACCAAACAGATCCACCCTAAGCCTTCGTTTCCGATGTCGCCAATTGGCTAAAATACAGACTACACACACATCCACAGCCATTCCAACAGTACATAAAACACTTAACATGCATTTCACGCAATACATTCCCAGTTAAGGAGGCGCGCTAATAATGAGCTTAGCTCGCATTGCGTGGATTCCCCTTGACGAACAAGTAACTGAGTAACACACACACACACACACACACATTACACACTCAGAGAGAGAGAGAGAGAGAGAGAGAGAGAGAGAAAGAGAATGTGAGTGTGAGTGAGTGAGTGTGTGTGTGTGTGTGTGTGTGTGTGTGTGTGTGTGTGTGTGTGTGTGTGTGTGTGTGTGTGTGCGTGTGTGTGTATTTACCTAATTGTATTTTACAGGATTGAGATTACTCTCGTAGTGTCCCGTTAGCCTTTAACTTATCATAATTTACTTTAAAAGCTTGAATACTTTGTGCACACACTAGGTCGTTTGGTAACTTATTCCACTTCTCAACCATTCTATCTGGAAAACCAAACTTCCTAACATCCTTCCTAGCTCTCCTCCTCAACAGTTTATAGTCATGTCCTCTCGTCCTCCCCACCGACGGCCAAACAAAATGTGGTTGATCAATATATTCCTTTCCTTGAACACACCTAAATAAAGCTATCATGTCTTCCCTCTCCCTTCTCTGTTCAAGTGAGGGAATCCCCAGGTGACACAGCCGGTCTTCATATTGTAAGTTTTTTAACCCTGGCACCCATCTTGTGATCACACGCTGAATTTTCTCGAGCTTACTTATGTGTTTTTTCATGTGTGGATTCCATACAACCGCTGCATACTCCAGGCTAGGCCTTAGAAACTGTGTTATTAATGTGCGTGCGTGCGTGCGTGCGTGCGTGCGTGCGTGCGTGCGTGTGTGTGTGTGTGTGTAGGAACATGAATGAAGGTATCCAATCACTGATGCTGAGTGAGCACATTTTGGAAAGACATGTCCTGATGAAATTGTTGAACCGACCAAAGACATATTTATACACAAAAACTAGGCAAAAAATCATTATAGTTGATAAGATACAAGCCTCTCTCTCTCTCTCTGTTGCTGTGATTGATTATATGACTATGTGTGTGCGTGTGTGAGAGAGAGCGAGAGAGAGAGCAAGAACGAGAGAGAGAGAGAGAAAGCAAGAGCGAGAGCAAGAGAGAGAGACTGAGAGAGGTAGAGAAAGCTAGAACGAAAGCGAGAACTAGAACGAGAGCGAGAACTGGAGAGAGCGAGAGAAAGAGAGAGAATGAGTGAGTATGTAAGAACAACTACCGGTATATTTTTTCACCCCCACACAATCACTGGTTTCAAAAGTGCCACTACCCGCTATCTCATCCAAGGTGATTGATATTTCAGAAAGAATGGGGGACTCAATTAACCCGCTAAAATTTGTTTGGCTGGGTCCTTTTAAAATTGCACCGCGATCATTAAGAACAAACGCTACCAGATTGGAAATAACTTTTATCGAAATAAATACCGTTAATGATTTACTTTTATAGACGTTTGGCAATTTACGAGGTGCGATAATATTAGCACTACATTGTGTCTGGATGCATGCACACGCACACGCACGCACACCACACACACACTAACTCACACATACACGTTCACAAACTCTCAAACACATAGTCTCTCTCTCACTAACACACACACACACAAACACACTATCTTATAAAACAAAATTACTCCTGAACGTACTTTAATCAGTAAAGATCCACAGATATTAAATTAATTATATTAGCATACAACTATTTCTGTTTAACAAAAACGGAGTTGAGAGAGAGAGAGAGAGAGAGAGAGAGAGAGAGAGAGAGAGAGAGAGAGAGAGAGAGAGAGAGAGAGAGAGAGAGAGAGAGAGAGAGAGAGAGAGAGAGAGAGAGAGGTATGTGTATGTGTGTGTGTGTGTGTGTGTGTGTGTGTGTGTGTGTGTGTGTGTGTGTGTGTGTGTGTGTGTGTGTGAATAACCCCACTGCAGACAATATTCACCCTTCCCATGCAAAGTTCCCGACCGTTAAAGTAATTAAGGATATGTTCACATAATGCCAAGCGTCATTTTGTTGGTGGAAATCTAAGTAAATACACCAGGAAAACATTAATATAAATCTAAGTAAATACATCAGGAAAACATTAATATAAATCTAAGTAAATACACCAGGAAAACATTAATATAAATCTAAGTAAATACATCAGGAAAACATTAATATAAATCTAAGTAAATACACCAGGAAAACATTAATATAAATCTAAGTAAATACATCAGGAAAACATTAATATAAATCTAAGTAAATACACCAGGAAAACATTAATATAAATCTAAGTAAATACACCAGGAAAACGTTAATATAAATCTAAGTAAATACACCAGGAAAACATTAATATAAATCTAAGTAAATACACCAGGAAAACATTAATATAAATCTAAGTAAGTACACCCGGAAAACATTAATATGACGGATATTATTGTGTTGTGAAGGTGAATAAAAGGTGAGAAGAGAATTAAGCCTACTGAAAATATCTGGGCCTGGCGCGGTTTCGAACCCGGGTCAGTAGGCATATCAGGGCGTGACAGTTGTCTACTGAGAAATTTACAAAATCATATCGAAGGGGGTCTTAGGAGTTTATGTTTAAGTTTTATAGAGGTCTAGAGAGCAAACTAAACAAACAAATATGTAAATAAATATACAAATATATTTAAAACATCCCCTTAACTGGCTTGACTATGTGAAGCATTTCCTAACTTGCAAATAATAGTCTAATGTTTGAGAAGCATTTCCTAACTTGAACAAAATCGTCTAACTTTAACCTCGTAGCGATCAATAGAACTACTGTTGGTCACATTCCTAACCACACCTTTGCCCTCCTTCCTTGCCAACCCAGTGTGTACCTGGATTGCTGCATCATGTGAAGGTGTTAGTCATCACACAGACAGCTATCCTCATACCCACCAGAATAATACATGAACCACAAGATCCCTACTGATAACCCAGGTGACCGACACGATAGCCCAACACACCCAGAAGATAGCCCAAGACACCCAGAATATAGCCCAGGAGACCCGCAAGTTAGCCCAAGACACCCAAAATATAGCCCAAATAACTCAGAAGATAGCCCAAGTCACCCAGAAGATAGCCCAAGACACCCACAAGATAGCCCAATACACCCAGAATATAGCCCAAGAGACCATGAAAATAACCCATAACCCAAGCACGCAAAACATAGCCCGAGACACCCAGAATATAGCCCAAGAGACCATGAAAGAGTCCAAAGCACACAGAAGATAACCCAAGTGCCCCAAAACAAAGCCCAAGATACCCAGAAGATAGCCCAAGAGATCCAAAACATAGCCCGAGACGCCCAGAAGATAGCCCAATTGACCAACAGATAGCCCATGATAGCCGGACGAGAGCCTTACCGTCAAATATATGCAGATGGAGATGATAAGCACACCCACACGGAGGGAGGAAGGGAGGGAGGGAGAGAGAGAGAGAGTGTGAAAGAGAGAGAGAGGGGGGGGGGGGGGAGGTAAGAAGATAGTGTTCAGAGACAGCCGCCAAATTAGGATACCCGATAGCGGAAGGGGTCATAAAGGGTAGTTGTATACTGTAGGTCAGTTAGTACACATGGTCTTTTCGTTAACGCTAACTTTGTTTTGTCCACAGCTTGAAGTAGGTTAGTTTTGGTTAGCTCAAGGTAGGGTTAGGAGAGTTAAAATGTGCTTAACTTAGGTTAAGCTAACACTATATAGCCCGATGTCTTCTGGGTAATTATGATATTTTGTTTAGATATAATTACAAAGTTTGACATTTGTTTTATGCCATTTTCGAGCTATGTATTTTTGTTTGTCCCCTAGGCAAACAAAAACGCCTTCTCACACTTCCGTCATATTAAAAAAAATGCCCACCCTGACCCCCTTCAAGTTTAATGTGTACATTTTCCAATTAACAAAATAAACACCCAAAGGCCAATTTCTTCTAAGTTACAGGCTCATAATCGCTCACCCTGAAAGAAATCGACAGCTGAATAGGCAGTGTCTTATTATCGTCAAACTAATGAGGTCAAACTTCTTAAAATCTAAAAACAATGGAAGCCCAAACAGATCCCACTCGGACCAAATGGAGTAAAGACAGGACTAAAGCCGGTATCACACGAGAGCTTTTTTAGTCAACATTCGATTATCAACATACAGTATATCTGGCAACATTCTTGAGATCTTTTGCACTGTTATCGGAAGCTAGACTGGTGGTGATCGATGAATTTGGGAAACATAAATATATATAACGTTGCCCTCATAAGCTGCCAGACCAGTGTTGAGGATAAATGTTGAGGGTAAAAGCGCTCGTGTGATACCAGCTTAAGATATGCTGTATGTGGTTATGCTAAGTTGGATTGGGCTAGGTTAAGTGTTATTCGCGGTTTTTCTTTAGGTAGCGAAACAAATTGTATCCCTCAGCTGAAATTATATTTTTTAACTCAATAAAATACGTAAACACTACTATGTCTCTGCATCATATTTTTACCAGGTTTTGACAATTTACATAATATTTCGCTATACAACTAAATTAACCTTGTAAAGCCGGAGTCACACAAGCCCTTTTTCGAGCTATTTTTACGGGCAATTATGGTCTGGAAGCTTAAAAAATGACACTTTATCAGAATTCAGCCTTCTAACATAATCTACCTTCAGTCTAGTTACCGATACCAGTGCGAAAAAGTCCCCAAAAAGTACGAGAAAAAACATGCTCATGGAAAATTGACGGAAAATGCGCTCGTGTGACAGCGGCTTAATACAATAACCGTCACGACAGGGATATGACAATTTCTCACCAGCTAAAGAAAATAGAGTTGTTGGGGAATTCACTACTAAGATTGAATGTGGGCGAAGTGAGCGTGAACGAAAGGACCTTAGACCACAGGGTTGGGTCTGCCACCTTATCAGCCAACTTTCTTTGGTGCCATTTGTTCTACTAACCAACCTTATCTTAAACATGTATAATTTCGCAAGAATATCTTCAACACTTAAATGAACGATAAGTCACAACGAATATTCAGCGATTTTCACTTGCTAAACATGACCTACATATAAATTACCATGATTGACGTTGAATATATGGGAGAAATGTCTAATATTATTATGATCTCACTACAGAATGATACTGGAGTTTTAAGCGAGCCTGTAATTGTGTACAATACCTACGTCGAGCCATGGTAATTGTGTACAATACCTACGTCGAGCCATGGTAATTGTGTACAATACCTACGTCGAGCCATGGTAATTGTGTACAATACCTACGTCGAGCCATGGTAATTGTGTACAATACCTACGTCGAGCCATGGTAATTGTGTACAATACCTACGTCGAGCCATGGTAATTCAAAGGTTCACCAGGTCTGCTTTGATGATATTATGTAATCATTGTATTTGTAGGCACTGCATTACTAAATTCCAGAAAAAAAACCCACATATATATATATATATATATATATATATATATATATATATATATATATATATATATATATATATATATATATACAGTATGTGTGTGTGTGTGTGTATAAGAAGCAGGTGCGTCTTCCTGTACACAAAAGGGTTAAGAAGGTAACAGACCACAATTGCCCGAAAAAATTGGCGGACAAAGCCCTCGTGTGACTGTAGCGTAACACAACCCGCGTAACAACCTCCTTAATGTAGCGTAACACAACCCGCGTAACAACCTCCTTAATGTAGCGTAACACAACCCGCGTAACAACCACCTTAATGTAGCGTAACACAACCCGCGTAACAACCCTCCTTAATGTAGCGTAACACAACCCGCGTAACAACCTCCTTAATGTAGCGTAACACAACCCGCGTAACAACCTCCTTAATGTAGCGTAACACAACCCGCGTAACAACCTCCTTAATACTAAACCTGCTGTACGCCAGATCCATTAACCCACGACCTACTGTGTTCTCTAAGGCTTAAGGGGAGGAATTTAGTTTGTTCCCTAGACCTCCATCAAGCTTAAAATTACACCCCCCTTGAGTCCCTTTCAAGATATATTTGTACATTTTTCGGTAGAAAAATGTCCCGGCCGAAGGCCGGTTCCTCTTAAATTACAGGCTCGCTATCGCTCGCCAGGATAAAATTGACACCTGAATGGCACGAAAGGTCTTAATATGGGGTGAAAGTTCTTAAAATCGCTAAACTATTGGGGCAAACGTTTTATAATATCAAAAGCAATGGGGCTAAACATGAGGGAGAAAGGAGTAAAAAAAAAAATCCCTTAAGTGGAGATCTCCCCTTAACGAGCCTTCTCAAATTGAACCATAAATTGAACCCTAGCTACCTCTCGGGTTTATCTGTAATACCATTAGTAACACGAACCACATGAGTTACGGTGTTTATTGTCTGATCCTACGCCGGGAGAACAAGGCTTACCAGTCAATAATTACCTCTTAAGGGGAGGTTTTTAGTTAGTTCCCTAGACCTCCATCAAGCTTAAAATTTCACCCTCTAGGACCCCTTTCAAGATAAATGTGTACATTTTCCGGTAGAAAAATGTCCCGGCCAAAGGCCGGTTCCTCTTAAATTACAGGCTCGCTATCGCTCGCCAGGAAAACATCGACACCCAAATTGCATGAAAGGTCTTAAAATTGACAGAAATGGGGCGAAAGTTCTTAATTATGGTGCGAATGTCTTAAAATATCAAAAGCAATGGGGCTAAAGATGAGGGAGAAAGGGGTCCAGAAAAAAATCCCTCAAGTGGATATCTCCCGTTAAGTGGTGCTTTGTGTTTATTTGGATCCCCTTCTCCCTAATGTTCAGCCCCATTAGTTTGGAGATTTTAAGACCTTTTGTGCCAATTAGGTGTCGATTTTTGTCCAGGCAAGCGATAGCGAGCCAGTAATTACGAAGAATCGGCCTTTGACCGGGAATTTTTTTCTACCGAAAAACCGTATAAATTTAACTGGATGGGTGGTCATGGGGGTGGTTTTAAGTTTGATGGAGATCTAGCGAGGTTACTATAAACTGATTATATAAATACAACAATAGAGCAACAAAACACCACTACCCCCTTAGTAACACGAACCACATGAGTTATGGTGTTTATTGTGTGATCCTACGCCGGGAGAACAAGGGTTAACATTCAATAATTACCTCTTGAAATACGATATAAATAGTTTGGGAGTCGTTAAGCAAAGGTCTGTGGTAAAGGTTGCTCAAGTTTGCTGATATTCTAGGCTGCCACTTCACAGGCAGTAATATTAATAATTACTATTATTTTATCATCATTAATAATAATAATAATAATAATAATAATAATTCACTATAATAATAATAAAACAAATATAAAGTAATATTTAATACTACTAATTAATACTACCACTAATAAAATATAATTAATAATATCAATAATATTAATAATATTAATAATAATAATAACATATATATATTTAGTGTTTGATAGTACATAGGCAGCCTTATTGCCAACCTAATACCGTATTATTAACGGTCACAAGCATACCTAACCATCGACATTACTATGGTCGGTTTAATTTCAACTGACGGTAAAATGCGACATTCAATTATCAAAAAAAATCTGGCTACATTTCTGGAATATTTTAGACTGATATAGGAAACTAGACTAATGATGGATGAATTTAGGTGTCCGAAATATTTTAAATGTCAACCTAATAAGCTGCCAGACCAGTGTTGAGGATAGACGTTGAGGGAAAAAGCGCTCGTGTGATGCAGGGTTTAACATGACGCAGAAACATCATAGTTCCATAGTATTCCATTAAGTATCGAGACATTAGCTGCTTAGTATTCAATTAAGTATCGAGACATTAGCTGCTTAGTATTCCATTAAGTATCGAGACATTAGCTGCTAAGTATTCCATTAAGTATCGAGACATTAGCTGCTAAGTATTCAATTAAGTATCGAGACATTAGCTGCTAAGTATTCCATTAAGTATCGAGACATTAGCTGCTAAGTATTCCATTAAGTATCGAGACATTAGCTGCTTAGTATTCAATTAAGTATCGAGACATTAGCTGCTAAGTATTCAATTAAGTATCGAGACATTAGCTGCTTAGTATTCCATTAAGTATCGAGACATTAGCTGCTTAGTATTCCATTAAGTATCGAGACATTAGCTGCTTAGTATTCCATTAAGTATCGAGACATTATATTCAATTAAGTATCAAGACATTAGCTGCTTAGTATTCCATTAAGTATCGAGACATTAGCTGCTAAGTATTCCATTAAGTATCGAGACATTAGCTGCTTAGTATTCAATTAAGTATCGAGACATTAGCTGCTTAGTATTCCATTAAGTATCGAGACATTAGCTGCTAAGTATTCCATTAAGTATCGAGACATTAGCTGCTAAGTATTCCATTAAGTATCGAGACATTAGCTGCTAAGTATTCCATTAAGTATCGAGACATTAGCTGCTTAGTATTCCATTAAGTATCGAGACATTAGCTGCTAAGTATTCCATTAAGTATCGAGACATTAGCTGCTAAGTATTCCATTAAGTATCGAGACATTAGCTGCTTAGTATTCCATTAAGTATCGAGACATTAGCTGCTAAGTATTCCATTAAGTATCGAGATATTAGCTGCTAAGTATTCCATTAAGTATCGAGACATTAGCTGCTTAGTATTCCATTAAGTATCGAGACATTAGCTGCTAAGTATTCCATTAAGTATCGAGACATTAGCTGCTAAGTATTCCATTAAGTATCGAGACATTAGCTGCTTAGTATTCCATTAAGTATCGAGACATTAGCTGCTAAGTATTCCATTAAGTATCGAGACATTAGCTGCTAAGTATTCCATTAAGTATCGAGACATTAGCTGCTTAGTATTCCATTAAGTATCGAGACATTAGCTGCTAAGTATTCCATTAAGTATCGAGACATTAGCTGCTAAGTATTCCATTAAGTATCGAGACATTAGCTGCTAAGTATTCAATTAAGTATCGAGACATTAGCTGCTTAGTATTCCATTAAGTATCGAGACATTAGCTGCTAAGTATTCCATTAAGTATCGAGACATTAGCTGCTAAGTATTCCATTAAGTATCGAGACATTAGCTGCTAAGTATTCCATTAAGTATCGAGACATTAGCTGATAAGTATTCCATTAAGTATCGAGACATTAGCTGCTAAGTATTCCATTAAGTATCGAGACATTAGCTGCTAAGTATTCCATTAAGTATCGAGACATTAGCTGCTAAGTATTCCATTAAGTATCGAGACATTAGCTGATAAGTATTCCATTAAGTATCGAGACATTAGCTGCTAAGTATTCCATTAAGTATCGAGACATTAGCTGATAAGTATTCCATTAAGTATCGAGACATTAGCTGCTAAGTATTCCATTAAGTATCGAGACATTAGCTGATAAGTATTCCATTAAGTATCGAGACATTAGCTGCTAAGTATTCCATTAAGTATCGAGACATTAGCTGCTAAGTATTCAATTAAGTATCGAGACATTAGCTGCTTAGTATTCCATTAAGTATCGAGACATTAGCTGCTAAGTATTCCATTAAGTATCGAGACATTAGCTGCTAAGTATTCCATTAAGTATCGAGACATTAGCTGCTAAGTATTCCATTAAGTATCGAGACATTAGCTGCTAAGTATTCCATTAAGTATCGAGACATTAGCTGCTAAGTATTCCATTAAGTATCGAGACATTAGCTGCTTAGTATTCCATTAAGTATCGAGACATTAGCTGCTAAGTATTCAATTAAGTATCGAGACATTAGCTGCTTAGTATTCCATTAAGTATCGAGACATTAGCTGCTTAGTATTCCATTAAGTATCGAGACATTAGCTGCTAAGTATTCCATTAAGTATCGAGACATTAGCTGCTAAGTATTCCATTAAGTATCGAGACATTAGCTGCTAAGTATTCCATTAAGTATCGAGACATTAGCTGCTTAGTATTCCATTAAGTATCGAGACATTAGCTGCTAAGTATTCAATTAAGTATCGAGACATTAGCTGCTTAGTATTCCATTAAGTATCGAGACATTAGCTGCTAAGTATTCCATTAAGTATCGAGACATTAGCTGCTAAGTATTCAATTAAGTATCGAGACATTAGCTGCTTAGTATTCCATTAAGTATCGAGACATTAGCTGCTAAGTATTCCATTAAGTATCGAGACATTAGCTGCTAAGTATTCAATTTATCGTCAAAGAATTGAAAAGGTTCAGCACTAGTATTTGTGGAAACTTTTTCACACATAAAATCTGTTCTACCTGGAAAAAACTTCCCTCCGAAGTTGTAAACAGGTCTTCATTAGAGCAGCTCAAGAAGAGAATAGATAGTATTTTTCTCACTCTGTAATAAATGTAGTGCACTAAACAGTCTCTCCTTCCACTACGAGTATCTCCTCGGAATAGACGGCAAGGTCTCTGAGATATTAACTATTCCTCGTAACTCCCTGCAACTGAAAATATACAGTAAAGCCCTTGTAACTCGTTGTAACTATCTGGCTCGTGACTACCATTCTGCTACTATATTTATTATAGCATAAATAACAACACGACACTACCTTTACTGTCTACGGTTACCACTTTAGTTGTTCTATCCCCCACACCCATCTATATCTATATCTATCTATCTCACACACACACACACACACAGCCCGTAGCCTAGTAGGTAGAGCTCTCGTCTCACACACGAGGGGTCGGGGGTTCAATCCCCGGCCGGGCAGAGACAAATTGGGCTTGTCTCCTTTCATGTGTTAGCCTCAGTTCACCTAGCTGTAAATAGGTACCTGGAATAAGTGGACGACGTTGTGACGTCCCATCTGGGGTTGGCAAAAATGGTACAAGGCGAGATGGGTATCATATGGTTCACCTAAGCTGATGGCTACCTAAGCCTTCGGGCGAGACGGTACCGTCTATAGTGAGAATGGTACCATACAGATCCACCCTAAGCCTTCGTTTCCGATGTCGCCAATTGGCTAAAATACAGACTACACACACATCCACAACCATTCCAACAGTACATAAAACACTTAACATGCATTTCACGCAATACATTCCCAGTTAAGGAGGCGCGATAATAATGAGCTTAGCTCGCATTGCGTGGATTCCCTTTGACGAACAAGTAACTGAGTAACTGAGTAACATCAGGGGTATATACTACGGTCGGAACACAGACACCTCACGGTCGTTCAGAGGTCGCAGGTGACCTAGTAGTTAACCCATACAACACCGGGGACATCCTTTTCATATTAGTCTGGTAACTAGTAGACGATTGTATTCAGCTTAAGGACGTCTATCAATAAAAAGGCTACAGACTATCTCAATTCATACTTTAAGGTCCCGTATATTCTTCCTAAACATAATAAAATCGTCGAAATGTAGTTGAAATCAAATACAAAAAGACATCGCCGGTACAGTCGAGGTTAAGACATCGTCGGTACAGTCGAGGTTAAGACATCGTCGGTACAGTCGAGGTTAAGACATCGCCGGTACAGTCGAGGTTAAGACATCGTCGGTACAGTCGAGGTTAAGACATCGCCGGTACAGTCAAGGTTAAGACATCGCCGGTACAGTCCAGGTTAAGACATCGCCGGTACAGTCAAGGTTAAGACATCGTCGGTACAGTCAAGGTTAAGACATCGCCGGTACAGTCGAGGTTAAGACATCGTCGGTACAGTCAAGGTTAAGACATCGCCGGTACAGTCCAGGTTAAGACATCGCCGGTACAGTCAAGGTTAAGACATCGTCGGTACAGTCGAGGTTAAGACATCGTCGGTACAGTCGAGGTTAAGACATCGTCGGTACAGTCGAGGTTAAGACATCACCGGTACAGTCGAGGTTAAGACATCGTCGGTACAGTCGAGGTTAAGACATCGCCGGTACAGTCAAGGTTAAGACATCGCCGGTACAGTCGAGGTTAAGACATCGTCGGTACAGTCAAGGTTAAGGTACAATAAGTATTATATTGTGGTTAGATGAAGCCAAACTCACAACTCTACACTATATATATATATATATATATATATAGTGTGTGTGTGTGTGTGTGTGTGTGTGTTCAGTTTGCAAGTGACCAATAAACCCACCTTCTTATTACACACACTCACTCATCAATACCAATTAACCCGTTCCAATACAAACACTATTCTCTCCACCCAACATCCATAACCCTAATAACCAATCATCAACCACAGCGCCAGGAGGTTTTTAGTTTATTCCCTAGACCTCCATCAAGCATAAAAATACACGCCCTAGACCCCTTTTCAAGTCAAATTTGTACATTTTTCGGTAGAAAAATGTCCCGGCCGAAGGCCAATTCCTCTTAAATTACAGGCTCGCTATCACTCGCCAGAAAAAAATCGACACCTAATTGCCACGAAAGGTATTAAAATTGACATAAATGGGGCAAAAGGTCTTAAAATCGCCAAACTAATGGGGCGAACGTCTTAAAATGTCAAAAGCAATGGGGCTAAACATGAGGGAGAAAGGGGTCCAGAAAACGACACAAAACTCCATCATTCTCTCCACCCAACACATTCATCAACCCTACTAACCAATCATCAACCCCAGCGCCAGACACACCCAAATCACAACTCTTATCAACAATCACTCAATTCTAAGGATGGGGGGGGGGGTCACAGTAGCCAATTTTCTAGCAATATTAACTTTCGGCAACTTGTTAACAGCATATTATCATGTCCTTCTTGAGTTATAGAGGTTAACGGTTAGTGGTTAAGATGTTTGGCCGAATTATTATGACCAGACTATAAACTGTAAACAAAATCAGTAACATTTACAGTAACTTATGACGTTCGAAAACCGAATTAAATCATTACTGTTTTTTCAATTGTCTTATACCTCTACATTCCGGTGATAAGACAGAAAGAAACTATACTCTGTTTCTTTTGTCTTATAACTCTACATTCCGGTGATAAGACAGAAAGAAACTATACTCTGTTTCTTTTGTCTTATAACTCTACATTCCGGTGATAAGACAGTAATAAACTATACTCTGTTTCTTTTCAACTGGCGATAAATGTAATCCCTTAGCAGCTAATTTATCGATGCTTAATGTGAAATTACTCTATCTCTGCATCATATGAAGACCATATTTTGATCATTACCACCTTATTTCACTGCAAAATCTTTAAAATAACTGAGAAATATTGACGGGAACTTTGCAATTTACCGTCAGTTGCAAAGAATGAGACTATAGAAATGTTGATGGTTAGCAGTGTTTGTGAGCGTTAACACCTATCTTCTGGGAAGCTGTTATAGCAAGAGTGGTAATATGATCTTTACAACAAAGGTCACCAGAAAAAGAAACACACAGAATACTGAGAGAAGATGAAGGGTTAATATGTGTGTTGTTGAAGAGTAGCTGATAGTCTTGTGGAAGATTGCGACGGGTAGACAGATGGAGATATTTGGTTTTGGAAGCATTGAAAGTAACAAGATTTTCTCAGCATAAATCGGAAAAAGTTGACGAGCTCCAATTAATTTGACAGCTTAATCCACCCATAAAATTGTGAGGGCACAATTTATCCCGGTTGATTCAATTTAGCAACATTATTTGAGATGTTAAATTAAAATGTAAAACTTTCGAAACAGAACAAAACCGAAACGGCACGATATATACAGTATATATATACAGTATATATATATATATATATATATATATATATATATATATATATATATATATATATAAACTATGTCGGAATAACGATTTAGCAAAGTAGAATGTTGAAATATAACCCCCAGAACACCACATAGAAGGTACATCATTATATTAGTAAGTTATTTGTTTCCCAAGCCAATTAGTCGCACCTACAGTACAGTACAGTACATGGATATATGAACATACCCTTAAGGGGAGGTATTTACTTTGTTCCCTAGACCTCCATCAAGCTTTAAATTACACCCCCTTGAGTCCCTTTCAAGATAAATTTGTACATTTTTCGGTAGAAAAATATCCCGGCCGAAGGCCGGTTCCTCTTAAATTACAGGCTCGCTATCGCTCGCCAGGATAACATCGACACCTGAATTGCACGAAAGGTCTTAATATGGGGTGAAAGTTCTTAAAATCGCTAAACTAATGGGGCAAACGTTTTATAATATCAAAAGCAATGGGGCTAAACATGAGGGAGAAAGGGGTCAAGAAAAAAATCCCTCAAGTGGAGATCTCCCCTTAAATAAGCTCCATCATTCCCACTTTATATAAACGTACTCGTCATATTCCAGGAATCAGTCAATTTGGGAAGTTCAGAACGTTCTGGTAAAATCTTTATTAATATAGAAACTACCATATAAGTCAAAATATGCCATTCAAACTATACTCGGTTTCTTTTCAACTGACGGTAAATTGCAAGGTTCCCATCAAGATTGTATCAGGTATTTAGAAGATATTGTAGTCAAGTATGGTGCTAACTATATCAACTTGGTCTGAATATGATGCAGAGACATAGTAGTTTGTTCATACTTTTCCATTAAGGGCGGGTGACCTGTTTTTGTTCTGTCCTTTTCTATCTTTCTCTGGCTTGTATCCATTTGGCTCCATTCAGCCTACTGTTTTAAGACGTTTATCCCCATCCAGGTGTCAAACTCTTACTGGTGAGCGGTAGCGAGCCAGCATATTTTTAATTTTTGTTAGACAGCAGGCTAAATTTGTAAATTTTTCGATAGAAAAATGTCTCCGTCGAAGCCGGATTTCTTCATATAATGCTGGCTCGCTATCGCTCGCCAGGAAGAAATCGACACCTAGATGGGGATAAACGTCTTAAAATAGTTGGCTGAATGGGGCTGAATGGGGCAGAATGGATACAAGCCAGAGAAAGAGAGAAAAGGACAGAAATAACAAAAAGCAGGTCACCCCCTTTAAGTATCGAAACATTAGCTGCTAAGGGACTCAATTTATCGTCAGGTGAAAAGAAACAGAGTATTATAAGTTGCTCATTATCCAGCTGGAAGAGCCACTACTCCACATACCACTGCCAATCCATCATCATTTGTGTCCACCCCTACGGCACCGATTGGCTTTGTTTACTATCGGGCAACCCAGATTCGATCCCTGGACTTCTAAAGTACAGACAGTAGCGCTATCCACTTAGATCAGTCTTTAAGGGGGGGTGGGGGATGGGGCGTATTTATTTGCTCATTTATGTATCTTTATACTACTTTTTTTAGTTTCCTCCCTAGAATTTCATCAAGCTTTTAAAAAAACACCCGCCCAACCCCTCCTCCAAGATAAATTTGTACATTTTTCGATAGGAAAATGTCCTGCCCTCTTAAATTACAGGCTCGCTATCGCTCGCTAGGAAAAAATCGACACCTAAATAACACGAAAAGACTAAATATTGACAAAGAAATGGGGCGAAAGGTCTTAAAATCGCTAAATTACTGGGCCGAACGTCTTATAATCTGAAAACTAATGGGGCTTAACACGAGGGAGAAGGGGGACCAGAAAAACGACCCATCTTCACTTAAAGTGCTTTTTGTGTTGGACATTTCATCAGCAGCCAACGCCTTTCTCTCTCACCTGTCCAGCGGCCCCTTACCTCACCACCTACAACACACACACACACACACCCGTCTCTCTCTCTCTCTCTCACCTGTCCAGCGGCCCCTTACCTCACCACCTACAACACACACACACACACACCCGTCTCTCTCTCTCTCTCTCACCTGTCCAGCGGCCCCTTACCTCACCACACACACACACACACACACACACCCGTCTCTCTCTCTCTCTCTCTCTCTCTCTCTCTCTCTCTCTCTCTCTCTCTCTCTCTCGTGTTCGTTAATGTGCATATACATGACGTGTATATATAGCTGAAGACATAAAATAAAAGAATAACCTCTAGTCTCGCACTGTCATTTCTGCGTGTGATCTTGTGTGGAGGCCTCCCCCCCCCCCCCACCCCCGGCTTATCTTTACAACAGGACCAGAACAGGTGATAAAGTGTGAAGGGTCGCCGTCGGTCGTGTTCACTCACATCACCTCGTAAATCTGTACGCCACGCTTAAAATAAAAATGTTGCACCACCCTATAAGGAAAACGAGGTGTGGAGGTTTGTTGCAGAGGCCTATGTGTGTTAAAGTTCCTGGTGTGTGGTTCTTATAATGGTGAACGAGGTGTGGAGGTTTATAGCAGAGGCCTATGTGTGTTAGAAGTTCCTGGTGTGTGGTTCTTATAATGGTGAACGAGGTGTGGAGGTTTGTAGCAGAGGCCTATGTGTGTTAGAAGTTCCTGGTGTGTGGTTCTTATAATGGTGAACGAGGTGTGGAGGTTTATAGCAGAGGCCTATGTGTGTTAGAAGTTCCTGGTGTGTGGTTCTTATAATGGTGAACGAGGTGTGGAGGTTTGTAGCAGAGGCCTATGTGTGTTAAAGTTCCTGGTGTGTGGTTCTTATAATGGTGAACGAGGTGTGGAGGTTTGTAGCAGAGGCCTATGTGTGTTAAAGTTCCTGGTGTGTGGTTCTTATAATGGTGAACGAGGTGTGGAGGTTTGTAGCAGAGGCCTATGTGTGTTAAAGTTCCTGGTGTGTGGTTCTTATAATGGTGAACGAGGTGTGGAGGTGTGTAGCAGAGGCCTATGTGTGTTAAAGTTCCTGGTGTGTGGTTCTTATAATGGTGAACGGTAATGATGTTCAACCCCATTTATGTATTAATATTTTTAACATCGTTCTTAACATCAATAGCCCCCAAATTAAATTATTGAACACATGTAATTCTCCAAGGATTCGAACCCAGGATGTCTCATACAGAACACGATTGGTGCTTATTATGGAAAACGGTAATGGTGTTCAGCACTATCTATTGCTACATAAAAGTTCCTGACTGACTGACTGACTGGTGCTTATAATGGTGACCGGTAATGAAGCTCAGCACTATAGCTCCCAAGTTCCTAGTGGGCATTTAACTATAGTCGGTTTTGTTTCATCTGACGGTAAATTGATTCCCTTAGAACCTGATTCATCGGTACATAATGGAACAATACAAAACTACCATGAATCTGCACCATATAAAGTGTTCATAATTGACAAACATTTCACCACAAAATCTTCGTAATATCCCAGTAATCAAGATGAGAACATGTTAATTTACCGCCAACTAGAAATAAACAGACTATAGGCCATGGTGAGGGCTGGTCCTATCCATAGTGAGGTTTGGGATCCTCTACCCAACCTTAGCCGTTTCTTTCTAACTGTTTTACTGTCCTACTTCTTCCTTCTGTCGGCAGGGGGATAGGAATCCTGCGCCCCTTGTACAAATTCTCCAAATCGAAACAGAAAGGGGCGAAGGAACGCAAAAGTGGTCCCGGACCCTAAGAATATGGAACTATAAATGTTATTTCTGTTCGGGCTCTGGCTCGAGTCGGCCAGCCCCAGCCATGGGGTATGTGCCTCAGTAAATACATACATACATACATACATACATACATACATAGTCCTAGGTCTGGGGTCAATTTAGCTAACCCTGCATCAGCAGGAAGACCGATATATTATCAGTATATGTATATCTTTATATATATCTATCAATCTCTGTCTGTCTATCTATCTATCCCCCCCCCCCCTCTCTCCACTTCCTCTTTATTTAACTATCCAACACACACACATACACACACACTCAGACACACACACTCTCTCTCTCTCTCTCTCTCCACAACAATCATCATTATCAGGGGAGGTGTGGTGGAGTGGTCATGCCACTGGATTGGTAATCCAATGGACCCGGGTTCAAATCCCGATATGTCAATGGGAAGATATTATTGGGATTGAATTTGTGCTGTACCTAGTATCAGTGCATTACCACAAAGCCCACCGAAATGCCAAAAAAATACCCTCGTTGTTCCCTGATTAAATAACACTGTATGAATATTCCCATATTCAAAATATGTTACAGGGGGACAATGCCTAGTGAGTTCACTGCTCAATAGGTGGCGTTCTGAGAGTGAGGGTCTGAGTCTGGAGGGTGAGACGGTGAAGCACTTGGGCGAAGCAACCGGCCGCTTCAGAGATGGAGCTGCTTCGAGCCATGGTGGATGCTTCGCATGTCTCACTCCCCAGACTGGAACAAGACCTCACGGGCTTCACCGTGTTGGGCGGTGGAATGTACAGGCTCTCAGCCTATGCCCGAGAGGGAGTAGTTGGAATATAGAAAAAAAACAAAAAAAAAAAAAAAAAAATCATGTTAGTTTTTCTCCTTCAGCATATATTTCCTGATGCATTATTATACATCTACCATTGCACTCTCTCTCTCTCTCTCTCTCTCTCTCTCTCTCTCTCTCTCTCTCTCTCTCTCTCTCTCTCTCTCTCTCTCATTATCATAAAACAATCATCATCATCGTGTTACATTTTTTCTCCTTCAGCTTATATTGTCTGATACAACATTATTAGGCTCCTCCCACTCCACTACCCATTCTTTTAAAATAATTTGCATTTAACCCTTTCAAGATCCAATACGTATTTCTGTTTTGTTTTCTGGCTATTATTAAGGATATTATTTAGATTAGGAGGGGTATTATGGAAGTCAAACTGTTAACTGAGATTGTCTTTACCCTTATAATTCCAACAGATCCTTCTTTAACTGCATAAACTCATCTAATGATACCCAGAATACACTATCAAAATGCGTCACAATCTTCAAAGGGTTAATTATATCAGTGTGGGCTATTTTGTATTAATACACGTATGTGGAAACTACTTTTTACATGTTTAAAATATGATCAACATTTCTGTCAACAGAAAATGATGATTGTATATGATCCCAATATAATGCTAAAAGATATACCGGAGAGAGACGAGCAGAGAGAGAGAGAAAAGAAGAGAGATGAGAGAGCGAGAGCGAGAAGAGAGAGCGAGAGCGACTGAAGAGGAGCGAGAGCGAGAGCGAGAGAGAGAGCGAGGAGCGAGGAGAGAGAGAGGACGAGAAGAGAGAGAGCGAGAGCGAGAGAGAGAGTTATATACCATGAAGTACCTATTGCCGACGACTAAAACTAATCCCCACCTGTAACAATATGACCCGTTATGATCATGTAGTCTATTCGCCTGTAAGTAGGCGAGGAATCATGACCTCCATCCTTTGTAAACTCAAAAAGGGCTAGAGCAAAATTTGGCTGTAAGGTTCCACCTCAATTCCCCTTGACTGACTCTTCCCAAATGGTAGAAAATATTTGCTCGATTACTCTAGTCGTTTTTTAGTTTCAGAGGTTATGATTTCTCGCCTACTTACGGGCGAAGTGACTATATTCACTGTTTAACTGAAGCAACAATTCAATACGACCCCATAACAGCTAGTAAAATATTTGTAACATATGCAGGAATATCTATGTTGGAATAATCTTCCCGATAAGTTGAAGTCCCATAACGAATAATGTAACCTTTAAGGCTAAAGACCGAAAAAATATATATTGATTAACAGATATCCGTTAATGTTACCACCAAATTAAATGAGGATATATGTGATTATAATAGGATTAGGCTACATAAGCAACCTTTATTATTGTCAGAACGTGCCATTTAATTTGATCAGGTCTAATATATTGTAATAGTTATCATGCATATCGAAGTACAAGCCACGGAACATTTGATGTCTGCCTCGTAAAATAGACATATTAATTATTATGATGGGAGATCATAAACAATATCACATTTAATGAGCTCAGCCTTGAATGTTATGTATCATACTACAATATGTTATTGTAATAACTTTATAAGGCTTAATAAAGGCTTGAATTTCTGAAGGGGCACACGGGCCATATTACGAATCGATCAAACGCAAACTTGATTGATTTATGCCCGGTTTCTAATACGATTCCTGTTAACGGGGTTGAGGGTGTGTTACTGGTTCATGAAGATAGAGCTGTGTGAGAGTGTGAGAGTGGAGAGTGAGAGAGAGTACATGTGAGGGTGTGTGCTACAGAGTATACAACATGTTGTCAGTATAATATAACTTACGTTTCAATTCAATCTTATACATCATCCACATAAATCTCGCAAGTATATTGTTTCACTATTGCAAAACTATTCTCCCTATAGGCACAGGACACCACACACACACACACACCACGGGCACACACCAACACACACA
>CM064485.1:6742034-6797243 GCA_032716605.1 Paralithodes platypus | reverse complement strand
TTATTGAACACATGTAATTCTCCAAGGATTCGAACCCAGGATGTCTCATTACAGAACACGATTGGTGATTATTATGGGAAAACCAGGTTAATGGTGTTCAGCACTATCTATTGCTACATAAAAGTTCCTGACTGATACCTGACTGACTGCGTGCTTATAAATGGTGACCCCCCCCCCGGTAATGAAGCTCAGCACTTATAGCTCCCAGTTCCTAGTGGGCCATTTAAACTATAGGTCGGTTTTGTTTCATCTGACCCGGTAAATTGATTCCCTTAGAACCTGATTCATCGGTACATAAATGGAACAATAGCAAAACTACCATGAAATCTGCACCATATAAAGTGTTAATAATTGACAAACATTTCACCACAAAATCTTCGTAATATTTTAACAGTAATCAGAGATGAGAACATGGTTAATTTACCGCCAAACTAGAAATAAAAACAGACTATAGGCCATGGTGAGGGCTGGTTCCTATCCATAGTGAGGTTGGGATCCTCTACCCAACCTTAGCCGTTTCTTTCTAACTGTTTTACTTGTCCTACTCTTCCTTCTTGTCGGCAAATGGGGGATAGGAATCCTGCGCCACCTTGTACAAATTCTCCAAATCCGAAACAGAAAGGGGCGAGAGGAACGCAAAAGTGGTCCCGGGGGACCCTAAGGAATACTGGGACAACCTATAAATGTTATTTCTGTTGTTCGGGCTCTGCTCGAGTACGCCAGCCACCAGCCATGGGGTATGTGCCTCAGTAAATACATACATACAGTAACATACATACATACATACATAGTCCTAGGTCTGGGGTGTCAATTTAGCTAACACTGCATCCAGCAGAGGGAAGACCGAATATATTATCAGTATATGTATATCTTATATAACAGGTATATCTATCCAATCTCTGTCTGTCTATGATCTATCCCCCCCCCCCCCTCTCTCCACTTCCTCTTTATTTAACTATCCAACACCACACACATACACACAACACTCAGACACACACCCTCTCTATCTCTCTCTCTCTCCACAACAATCATCATTATCAGTGGGCGAGGTGTGGTGGAGTGGTCATGCCACTGGGATGGTAGATCCAATGGACCCGGGGTCAAATTCCCGATATGTCAATGGGAACGATAGATATTATTGGGATTGAAATGTTTGGTTTTGCTGTACATAGGTATCAGTGCATTACCACAAAGCCCACCGGAAAGGCCAAAAAAATACCCTCGTTGTTCCCTGATTAAATACCCACTGTATGAATATGTTCCCATATTCAAAAATATGTTACAGGGGGACAATGGCCTAGTGAGTTCACTGCCTCAATAGGGTGGGCGTTTCTGAGACGTGAGGGTCTGAGTCTGGCAGGGTGAGACGGTGGGAAAGCCACTTGGGTGCGAAGTCAACCGGCCGCGTTCAGAGATGGAGCTGCTTCGAGCCATGGTGGATGCTTTGCATGCCTCACTCCCTAGACTGGAACTAGACCTCACGGGCTTCGCCGTGTTGAGCGGTAGAATGTACAGGGTCTCAGCCTAATGCCCGAGAGGGACAGTAGTTGGAAATATAGAAAAAAAAAGACAAAAAAAAAAAAAAAAAATCATGTTAGTTTTTCTCCTTCAGCAATATATTTCCTGATGCATTATTATACATCTACCATTGCACTCTCTCTCTCTCTTCTCTCTCTCTCTCTCTCTCTCTCTCTCTCTCTCTCTCCTCTCTCTCTCTCTCTCCTCTCTCATTATCATAAAACAGAGAGGGAGATCATCATCCATCGTGTTACATTTTTTTTCTCCTTCAGCTTTATATTGTCGGATACAACATTATTAGGCTCCGCCCACCTCCACTACCCATTCTTTTAAAATAATTTGCATTTAACCCTTGTCAAGATCCAATACGTATCTCTGTTGTGTTTTCTGGCTATTATTAAGGGATATTATTTAGATTAGGAGGGGTATGAGGGAAGTCAAACTGTTAACTGAGATTGTCTTACCCCTTATAATTCCAAACAGATCCTTCTTTAACTGCATAAACTCATCTAATGATACCCAGAATACACTATCAAAAATGCGTCACAATCTTCAAAAGGTGTTAAAATTACTATCAGTTGGTGGGCTATTTTGTTATTAATACACGTATGTGGAAACTACTTTTTTACATGGTTTAAAATATGATCAACATTTCTGTCAACAGAAAATGATGATTGTATATGATCCCAATATAATGCTAAAAGAGAGAGAGAGAGAGAGAGAGAGAGAGAGAGAGAGAGAGAGAGAGAGAGAGAGAGGATGAGATGAGACGATGAGAGAGAGAGAGACGAGAGCGAGACGAGAGAGTAGACGAGAGAGAGAGCTGAGCGCGAACGAGAGGAGAGAGAGCGAGAGAGAGATGGAGAGCGAGAGAGCGAGAGAGAGAGAGAGAGAGAGAGAGAGCGAGAGCGAGAGAGAGAGTATATACCATTGAGTACTATCCGACGACTAAATACTCCCACCTGTAAACAATATGACCGTTATGATCTGTAGTCTATTCGCTGTAAGTAGGCGAGAAATCATGACCTCCATCCTTTGTAACTCAAAAAGGGCTAGAGCAAAATTGGCTGTAAGTTTCCACCTCTATTCCTTGACTGACTCTTCCCAAATGGTAGAAATATTTGCTCGATTACTCTAGTCGTTTTTTAGTTACAGAGGTTATGATTTCTCGCCTACTTACAGCGAATAGACTATATTCACTGTTTACTGAAGCAACAATTCAATACGACCCCATAAAGCTAGTAAAATATTTGTAACATATGCAGGATATCTATGTTGGAATGATCTTCCCGATAAGTTGAAGTCCATAACGAATAATGTAACCTTTAAGGCTAAAGACGAAAAATATATATTATTAACAGATATCAGTTAATTTACCACCAAATTAATGAGATATATTGATATAATATGATTAGGCTACATAAGCAACCTTTATTATTGTCAGAAGTGCATTTAATTTGATCAGGTATCATATATTGTAATAGTTATCATGCCTATCGAAGTACAAGCACGGAACATTTGATGTCTGCCTCGTAAAATAGACTATTTAATTATATGATGGAGCTCATAAACAATATCACATTTAATGAGCTCAGCCTTGAATGTTATGTATGATACTACAATATGTTATTGTAATACTTTATAAGGCTAATAAAGGCTTGAATTTGAAGGGGCACACGGGCCATATACGATCGATCAAACGCAAACTTGATTGATTTATGCCCGGTTTCTAATACGATTCCTGTTAACGGGGTGAGGGTGTGTTACTGGTTCATGAAAGAGAGTGTGTGAGAGTGTGAGAGTGAGAGTGAGAGAGAGTACTGTGAGTGTGTGTGCTACAGAGTATACAACATGTGTAGTATAATATAACTTCTTTTCAATTCAATCTTACACATACCAATAAATCTCGCAAGTATATTGTTTCACTATTGCAAACTATTCTCCCTATAGCACAGACACACACACACACACACACACACACACACACACACACACACAATGAATATAACTTATAGGAAGGATACTAAATTCATTCACACTCTCTCTCTCTCTCTCTCTCTCTCTCTCTCTCTCTCTCTCTTTTAATCTCCCAAATAAAACCGATTCAATTTCGAGATAGAGCGATACAAGCAAATCATTCAACGGAATTACCTGATTGGCCTTCTATAATATTTAGTAGTGGCCAATCAGTATGGAAATTGGTCTGATTGACAGGTAAATGGCACTGTCTTCCTACCGATAACAGCTGATGGGACGAACGATAAAAGAGGGATGATGATATGTGGGATAGGAAGGAGAGAGTTATACAGATACTCAGACCACACAGGCCTTGCGGTCCCTACTAGGTGGTCAAGCTTTAATTATACTAGACAGGGACAGTTTCAAGTAGAAGTAGTAGAAGAGAGAGAGAGAGAGAGAGAGAGAGAGAGAGAGAGAGAGAGAGAGAGAGAGAGAGAGCGCGAGAGAGCGCGAGAGAGCGCGAGAGAGCGCGAGAGAGAGAGCGAGAGAGAGAGCGAGAGAGAGAGCGAGAGAGAGAGAGAGAGAGAGAGAGAGAGAGAGAGAGAGAGAGAGAGGGTGATTAGGACAATAGTAAACTTCATAACACAAACCAAAACTTGCCTCTTCACTGGATATAAGTAAATTCAATACATATATATAACATTTTAAAATAAACTAGCAGGGGTACCCGGCGTTGCCCGGGTACTACCACCACTACTACTACCATAATCACCATCATCAATCACTACTACCACAATCATCACAATAATACTACTACCATAATCACCGGCGTCGACCTCCTTGTGCCTCATTAAACGGCGACCTCGATTTCGGCCGCTAAATGACCTCTGATTTTTTATCTGACCTCATCCATACCCCCATTTTGGGGGCTGCGAACAACTTTCGTTCCATACACCTTTTCGATCGGAGGCCTCCTTCTGCCCCAAACGGCCATTTTTTTCATTTTTGTTTTCAATTTCGGCCTCGAAACGACCTCCGATCGTAGCCTCGCCCCCTCTATGACCTGACCCAGGCCAATTGACACCCACATGCAAAGTTTCAGCTCCCCAGGTCCAAAACTGCGGCCGCCTATTAAGAACACACAGACAGACAAACAGACACACGAACTGATTTAATAATATAGATAACGACTAACCCTTTGGCCACACAACAACCATCCGTCGATTTATATCATAGAGTGTATTTATATCATAGAGTGTATTTATATCATAGAGTGTATTTATATCATAGAGTGTATTTATATCATAGAGTGTATTTCCAAAGACAGTTGTTTCCGAAAACAAAATGATATTTGAAAATCACAAATTGTGCTTCATGGTGAACCGACTGTTAAGTCATGGGCGTCAACCACCGACCTAAGTATTAAGGGGAGGTTTTTAGTGTGTTTCCTAGACTTCCATCAAGCTTGAAATTACACCCCCTTGACCCCTTTTCAAGATAAATTTGTACATTTTTCGGTAGAAAAATGTCCCGGCCGAAGGCCGGTTCCTCTTAAATTACAGGCTCGCTATCGCTCGCCAGGAAAAAATCGACACCTAAATGGGACGAAAGGTCTTAAAAGTGACATAAATGGGGCGAAAGTTCATAAAATCGACAAACTAATGGGGCAAACATCTTAAAATCTCAAAAGCAATGAGGCTAGACATGAGAGAGAAAGGGGTCCAGAAAAAAGTCCCTCAAGTGGATATCTCCCCTTAAGGGAGAAGTGGTTGCTCTTTTGGACCCCCTTCTCCCTCACGTTTAGCCCCATTAGTTTCGAGATATTAATACATTCGCCCCATTAGTTTTTGCAATTTGAAGACTGATCGCCCCATTTCGTTGTCAATTTTAAGACCTTTTGTGCCATTAGGTGTCAATGTTTTCCTGGCGAGCGATAGCGAGCCTGTAAATTTAAGAGGCCGCCCGGAAAATTATTCTACTGAAAAATTAACAAATTTATCTTGAAAGTGAATCTAAGGGGATGTTTTATCAGCTTGATAAGAGGTCTAGTGAGGAAACCAGAAAATGTATTTAAATATAAATAAAGATACCAAAAAATTAACCACTACCCCCTTAAAGGAAAGCGATGCAATAGAGGTTACACAGCGCGAACCCAAGACCAACTAAATATTCAGAAGCACCCGAGATAAAACAGTTGCTCCCAAACACACACCTCCCCGCCCGATCCAGCATACATCAACTCTGTCAAATGATCCGGGGCGATAAAACTAAGAAGGGTGGTATCTAGCCCTCTTGAGCCCAGAGAATCCATCAACCTGTAACCATGTATTATCCTGTATATGAACCATGGGGGAGAGAGAGATAGAGAGAGAGAGAGAGAGAGAGAGAGAGGGGGGGGGGGGGGGGGGCGAAAGGTCTTAAAATCGGCAAACTAATAGAACGAACGTCTTAAAATCTCAAAGCTAATAGGAGTACCAGAAAAAAAGTAAATCCCTCTCCTTAACCCCCAATAATCCATCACACAGTAACCCCCACATTACCTAGCCTTTGAGCCGGGATAAACAGGTGAAGGGGTGCAGCAAGAGACCCCCCCCCCCCCCCCCCCCAGAAGCCCGGAGACCCTATTCCTTTATTCATGTTCACCCCTTCCTTATACAGAATGGGCGAAATGCCGGGTCCTCTGGTGATGGATGGTGGGGGAGGAGGAGGGGGAGAAGAAGAAGAAGAAGAAGAAGGAGGAGGAGGAGGAGGTGGTGGTATTGGAGGAACAGCTAGTATTGGAGGAGGAGGTAGTATTGGAGGAGGAGGTAGTATTGGAGGAGGAGGAGGAGGAATACAAAGGGCTTACAAACTACAATATAGCTATTGGTCCTTACGTGGTAGTTTAGGTATCTACACTGTTCAGCTTGCTAACTACTAGTAGGTAGTAGAGAGAACATTAAAATAGAAGGCTCTTCCTCACCCACCACTCCCTGCAACTAATGCAAGCGTGGAAACGGAGGAGGAAGGGGGGGGGGGGGGTGACTGAAGGGGGCAGGAGTTCATACCAGCAACTTTATTATCAATGGAAACATTTTTTTTTAGGGTGATACCTTTTTGTAGTTAGAGATATAGTGACTGACGCTTACCCAACATGTCTTACATATGTGCTCTACTGTATAGGCATTCTTTCACTTGAACCATTATTATCAAATAGCCCTTTATTCCAATACAATGAGCCAATGGTATACATGAGTGGCATGATTGCTATGGTAACTCAACATTTGTGTAAACAATGAAATAACATCACCCATTCTGAATAATCTAATTATATATCAAGATAGATAGATGGATAGATACATATGAGAGAGAGAGAGAGAGAGAGAGAGAGAGAGAGAGAGAGAGAGAGAGAGAGAGAGAGCATACAAGCTGCCAATTAAATACGTTAACATATAAATATCAAAAGAGGGGAAGATATACCTGTAGGTAGGCCTATATCCCTTAAGTACATTACAATAAGGTTAATGCCACAAAATTACAACGATAATGTAATAATGTTAAATACAGGGAGATATATATATATATATATATATATATATATATATTTATATATATTTATATATATATATATATATATATATATTATATGGTATATCTATATGTCTGTATGTGTGTGTGTGTGTGTGTGTGTGTGTGTAGGCTATGTGCGTGTGTGTGTGTGTGTGTGTGTTGTATATATACTTACTGAATATTTTCAACAGATAATAAAGTAACAAAATAGGTTCGGAGGAAACACCACGACAACACACACGCGAAAAAAAACAAAAACAAAAACACAACCAACGGACATTTTAAAAAGAAATTCCCAAATGACTCGCCAAAAATATATTTGAAAAAGAAGAAGCGACAGTAAATACCGAAGGTGAGAAACTGAACCAAGAAAAGACTATAATATATAATGTAATAACGGTATGCAAATGAGAACAGGCATGGTCAACTGCTAATGAAAAAAACCGCAAGTAACAAAATGCAATAATAAAACAATACAATAATAACAAAATAAGTGAACAAAACAAGATGATTGCACAGACAAAATATGAAACTCTTGTGGTTGACTAACTTCGACAATTACGAAGTATTTTAGCCTTAAACATAATTACAATACAGTTACAAATGAGCTAAAAAATAAGTAAAAATAATACTAAAAAGTTAAATAGATAAAAATAATAGCGAATTGGTAAATAGTTAATATTAAAAATAATACTTAATAGTTAAAACATTTTTTTTTTTTTTTTTTTATCAAGGACATCTCGAATTCGAGGTATTCTGGTAAGCATAGATTTGTTTACGTTCTTATTGTGAGCAAAATAAATAATGAATACAAATTAACCTAAATAATACCAAAAGTGCAATATCAATACAATAAAAGACTAAACAATGACTGGTAAAGTTTAGTTAACAATAATAAATAAAGACGAAACAAATAATTTAAGTTCGTGAAAATAGAAAAATAGAAATGGATTATAAAAAATCGACCATAAATAGAAAGAGTGAGTGCATGCGCGTGCTCGTGTGTGTGTGTGTGGGGGGGGGGGGGGGGGGGGGGGGGGGGGGTCTGGGGGGGGTTGTGGGTGTGGGGGTGTGTGTGTGTGTGTGTGTGCGTGTGTGTGGGTGTGTGTGTGTTTGCTATACCTTACATAGAAACTCCTTAATCATGTATGCCTAAAACTTGTTATGCATGTTTATCTACGGAAGAAAAATATGGATGATCTTTGTTGTTGTTGGTGATAAAGGTGTCGGTCAAGGAGACTTTTTTTTCGCCGTATTTGTATAGATATTGAGCTGAAATTTGGTTCGGTGATAGATATGAACCACCACATGTCCTGGGCCACGTGACAGCCAAACCCAAGCCAAAACTACATACGCGAAACCCGCGCCGCCACAGGTTTTGCGTGTAGTCGCTCTTGTTACCGGTACTGGAGAGAAAACTAAAGTTGAAATAATGGAGGTAGGACACAACCCTTGGCTGCGACTGTACAGTAGAACGCATTTACTGTACGACAAAAATAAACTGATAAATAAATATATAAATACTTAAAATGAATGAAAAGTTAAAACAATATATATTGAAGTGCCGTTTAAACTAAGAATACGCAGACTTTCATGGACACGCTAGTTATCGCAACAATTAATATTCAATTAGTTAAGGTTTTCAACATAATGATTGGAACGTACAGTTGAGTGCAGAAATACTTGAACACTTTCTAATGATACAAAGGAGAAGGTGAGCGTTAACTATACGCAATCTTATCCTGGCCAGCGATAGCTAACCAGTAATGTAAGAGGAACCTGCCTTGGGCCGGGACATTTTTCTATCGAAAAATGTACAAATTAATCTTGAAGGGGGTCTTGCCGTGTGTGTGTGTGTGTGTGTGTGTGTGTGTGTGTGTGTGTGTGTGTGTGTGTGTGTGTGTGTGTGTGTGTGTGTGTGTGTGTGTGTGTGTGTGTGTGTGTGTGTGTGTGTTTTTTTTTTTTTTTTTTATGGAAGTCTAGGGAGGAAACTAAAATTATTATAAAAAATAAATTAAATGAGCATATAAATGCACCCATCCCTCCCTAAGTATATATACTTCCTAAAACTGTCTCTAAACTCCTGAGCCCGACTGTGCACGTGCGGTGGGTGGCTGTGTTGATTGTAAATCTATTGGTAAAACCGTCTCTATAATGGCCGTGAAAATTTATGGTAACCCGCGGCGAGAAACTGTCAGATAATCATGGAAGCTGTTCGCGGCACATCAAACGTCTAAAGTTTGTAAATAAAATGTCTGATTTTAGTAAATTAAACGTCTAATTTTAGTTAATCAAAAATCTAAATTTAGCAAATCAAACTTTTAAATTTAGCTAATTAAACATCTAAATTTAGTTAATCGAACGTCTAAATGTAGTTAATCAAACGTGTAAATTAAGTCAAGATATAGCTAATCAAACGTCTAAATTTAGCTAATAAAACGTCTAAATTTAGCTAATAAAACGTCTAAATTTAGCTAATGTTTACGGGTAGAATAAACAGATAAAGTTATTCCCACAGATCCTTCCAAAGCTGTATAAAAGCGTCATGATCTTCCAAGGGTTGACTGGTAGAATGATCAGATACACGTTAACCCTTTCAAGATACACGTTAACCCTTTCAAGATACACGTTAACCTTTTCAAGATACACGTTAACCCTTTCAAGATACACGTTAACCCTTTCAAGATACACGTTAACCCTTTCAAGATGCACGTTAACCCTTTCAAGATACACGTTAACCCTTTCAAGATGCACGTTAACCCTTTCAAGATACACGTTAACCCTTTCAAGATACACGTTAACCCTTTCAAGATACACGTTAACCCTTTCAAGATACACGTTAACCCTTTCAAGATGCACGTTAACCCTTTCAAGATACACGTTAACCCTTTCAAGATACGATTACACATTGCTATTCTGTTTGCTGGCCATAATTAAACGATTATATTCAGATTAGGAAGGGTATATGGAAGCCAAAGGGTTAATTGAGATTAGTCTTTACCCTGTTAATTTCTACAGATCCTTCCTAAGCTGTACAATATCGTCTAAAGATAGCCAGACTAAACTGTCAAAATGCGTCATGATCTTCAAAGGGTTAACTGGTAGAATACACAGATACAAATTAACCCTTTCTAGATACCATGACACAAATATATTTTCTGTCTTCTGGCTATTACTAGACGATTTTACCCAGATTAAGAAGAGTATATGAAAGTCAGAGGGTTAAGTGAGATAATCATTACCCTCTTAATTCCCCCATATCCTTCCTAAGCTATATATTTTCGTCTAATGATAGCCAGAATAATCTCTCAAAACGCGGCATAATCCTCAAGAGGTTAATTCTGTTTTAGTTATTTATCTTCAGTAATGAAAACACTACTATATAAGCTTAATATATTAATATATGCATACATCTATAATAAAGGTAGTATACGCATTAAGAATAATAAAGCTAAGATAAAAATAAAAGATACATACAAACATAAACAATTGTAACAGCATTTTACACACCATGAGTACGTTCTCCTTTCACTGTATTTCTGTGTTGTCTTAGTTCGTAGTTTACGTATTAAATCACTAACAATACTTAAACCAAAGATAGAACATGACTACAATATTTTTCATCTGATCATATGATGTTGAAATTCGAGAGGCATAACTCCTTTCGACGACACACACACACACACACACACACACACACACACACACACACACACACACACACACACACACACACACACACACACACACACACACACCTCAGCAAGGTAGCCATATCTGAAGTCGAATAAATAGGTTTTAAGACTCCGGCCTTATAGTCAATATAGACGTGTTTGTAAGTCAATGAACCAAGGTCACCAGACTAACATATATAGTTTAACGCAACCTAAGCCACTGACGTGATTCAACATCTATATATGGGTCGGGTTTGTTCTCTGTTATACTTGTCTGAGAGGAAGTAACACATGCAATACAATATATCAGTGGATTATCTTGTTAAAAACACAAAAATGTAGGTAGAGCAAACGGGCTGTATAATTCCACACCTATTTCCTGGTAAACTCTTTTAAAATGGCGGAGGTGTCAGCTAAATTGCTTTCGTCCTATATGACGACAGGTTTCAAGAATTCTGGCCAAGTTAGAGTGAATAGACAATACTGTAGTTTTGTTAGTCAATAGTTCAAGATTAATTCTGACTATTTCAATGAATTAGACTAATCTGTGGATTCCTCCATTATTGTAATAAGTTATCGTTTTCATAAATAAGCAGTAGTTGGTTACTCCCAGAAAGCTGGACTAACTTAGACCCCCTTGACTGCATACAATACATATAAACACCATAATGTGGAGGAGCACTTTGTTAGCAAAATTTGACCCTTTTCATACAGTGTTTACATTCGTTCTGACGACTTTTCGGTGTGTGGGGGGGGGGGGGGGGGGGGCGGGGGGGAGGGGGGTATTTATTAATGTTTTGTAATCGATCTGTTTCCAATGAGTTAAGCCAAGTGGATAACTAGATTAATACAATACAGTTAGACTAATTAATATGTTCTGTGGTGACTTGCTGCACCTCCTGTTTTGGGGTGAGTGGTGTCCTCAAACATACAGTATGTCAGACGGGAACACCACCGAGTAAAACAAACAGAAGGTTGTTTATTGCCAGCTGATGCCATGTCTTCTCCTTGATTGCTCAGTCATTACGAAGATTATGTAGCGAAATATGTTGCTAATAATGATAACCTGGTATGTGTATGAGACAGAAACATAATACATTCATATTTATCCATTGAGTATCCAGATATCAGCTGCAAAGGGATTCAATTTACCGTCACCTGGAAAAGAACAGACTATAAACAACTCTCGCTACACCTGTCACTCTACACCTGTCACTCTACACCTGTCACTCTTTCCCACTGGACAAACAGGGCCTCGTAACTCAGGTATATCGTAAGAGCCGACTAAAAGGGTCGGATAAGAAACCAATTTAAGGGGAGATCTCCACTTGAGGGATTTTTGTCTTGATCCCTTTCTCCCTCATGTTTAGCCCCATTACTTTTGATATTATAAAACGTTTGCCCCATTAGTTTAGCGATTTTAAGAACTTTCACCCCATATTAAGACCTTTCGTGCAATTCAGGTGTCGATTTTATCCTGGCGAGCGATAGCGAGCCTGTAATTTAAGAGGAACCGGCCTTTGGCCGGGAAATTTTTCTACCGAAAAATTTACAAATTTATCTTGAAAGGGACTCAAGGGGGTGTAATTTTAAGATTGATGGAGGTCTAGGAAACACACTAAAAACCTCCCCTTAAGAAAAGGCAAACCCTGATCAAATAAAGTACTTCTTAACACGCGGATCTTCACACGAAGATTGATTCAAGCAAAGGCTGAGTAATACTTTATATCCCCACATATATTTCATACTTCATATTCCATTATATTTTGAGGAGGAGCACTTTATTGACTTTATTTCACAGCTAGCTTCTTCAGGTCACAAACTGAAGAAGATATCTTCAAAACGTTTTCAATAAAATGCTCCTCCTCAAATGGTATTATTAATCATTGTCAGTTTTTGTTCAGCTTAGAAAGGACATAAAGTCAAGTAACTCCTTTGCTACAATAATACCTTGCTTTCTTATATAGTAATAGCCCCAATGATTGAAGGAGAGCGTGAGGGATGGGAATATATATACGTGCGCTTTTTAAATGCAGTGGAATTAAAGCTGGTGTTACACGGGCACTTGTATCCGATAATCTGTATCTATCAGAACCTGGTAGAATTTGGTACGGTACTTTATTCGTGTTTTAAAGCATTTATTACAAACCACAAATTGCAATTCAATGGAGAGAAATGAAATGCCCGAGGTCAGAAGTTTAAACACCTAAACACAACTTTCCAAAATTCCGCCCTTACCCTAATTCTGCGTTTCAAACTGGTGCTCTCTTGTTCTTATATTGACTTTAATATCGGTGCCCGGACAGCATAGTACGTTTCACCAGAACAGTAATTAGAGGCGAGTGAAGAAAAAATATTTGAAATAGTTTCCCCGGTGAAAATCAATCTAGTCTTCAGAAAATGGATTACAGGCCGGGAAGAAAACGGGGAAGTGGTTCGCGAGCAAATATCAATCATACCTCGGAGAAAATGGGTTAAGACGAGCAGAAAAGAATTTCATTTTCTGACCATAAACTAGATCATACTTCTTAGGAGAGTACCGTGGGGAGGGAGAACTTAACAAGGAGATACAAAGAAAGTATAGTACCGGCATCTCAGCGTGGAGGCCACAAGGTTGATTTTCACTGATTGAATGTCTTTGACACTCTTCCCCATGGCCTCCCAACCGCTCTCTGCAATGATGAACATCAGAGGTGCAGTAGGCCTGTGTTGCATTTGTAATGTGAATGCTAGCACATGATTAGCATGACCGATTACACTGGTTACATACAACAATCACAGCCAAAGCCACACCAACAGTACAGTAACATTCGAGTAACATTACACTTGTTTTGTCTGTGTATGAGGGAAACAATAGGCAAAGCTGCCTGTAACAAGTGTCTCCCCCAAAGTTGAAAGAGCGACAGAGCCAAATTAAGGGCGGTTCGTGTTTTTGTTTTTTTTCCTTGAAGAGTTGTGTGCTTGTTTAGTGTAGTGAAATTGATAGGAGGAGGAGGTGTTTGTGAGAGCTAGCTGGATTACTCTCTGTAGGTGAGACACAAACTGAAACAGTAAGGGATGCCAGACAAATGAAACAGGGGTTCCAGCAACTCCTTATCGCATGCCTATGAGGCCTCCCCCTGGGTATTGCCCTGCTGGATTGATGTCAACAATCTCCCAACTTGTAAACACAACAACGAATTTAGAGCGGGAATCTTCTGTGAGAATCTTGTGAGAGTCAGTCTCAGAATCGAACAGAAGAAAGACTATGATATTGTGGGTAATTCCATGGAGTTACTCTGGATAAAACAAATAGTGCATTAAGGTCAAGCAACTCTTTGTAAACTGTTCTATCGAAGAAAGATACGAACAATGTGTGTGTGTGTGTGTGTGTTTGTTAGTGTGTGTGTGTTAGAGTGTGTGTGTGTGTGTGTGTTAGTGTGTGTGTGTGTGATTATAGTGCCGAGTATATCACATCTTAATTACTCACCATTAACCAACTCCAAACACTCCCAAAATACCGGCCCAGCGGAGAGATATATAGTGTGTTGAGGTCAGAACGCCTTTTTGTTCCTGTTTTGTTTTCTATGTTTTTCTTTTTTGGGGGTGGTGGTGGGGGGGTAATTAAGAACACTCGCTCTTCTAGTTTAGACCCTTTGGTGCGGCAACATTTAATCAGGCTATCAGCAGATGATTTTACTCAGCTCAGGAAATACCCCAGGAATAAATGATATAAAAACACTAACTGTCTTGATGGTATAATGGTCAGAGTATGTATGTGGTAACCCAGGTTCGAGCATCCCGGTAGGATCACATACTTTCATTAATTTCATTGGGAAGTGTTAGGTGTTGGGAGGGAAATAAATACATTAGATTACCTTAGTTTAGAAAGGTAATCCCGATACTTATGATATTTATGATACTTACGATACTAATGATACTTATGATATTTATGATATTTATGATACTTATGATACTTACGATACGTATGATACTTATGATACTTACGATACTTATGATACTTACGATACGTATGATACTGATGATACTTACGATATTTATGATATTTATGATACTTATGATATTTATGATACGATACTTACGATACTTACGATAATTATGATACTTACGATACTTATGATATTTATGATACGATACTTACGATACTTATGATACTTACGATACCTACGGACCTTCCTAAACTGAACAAAATCGTCTAAATTGACCACTTGCGAGTTTCAGGCTATAAGGAAGTTGGAGCCTTAAGGGGAGATTTCCACTTGAGGGATTTTCTTTACCTCTTTCTCCCTCAGGTTAAGCCCCATTGCTTTTGAGATTTTAAGACGTTCGCCTCATTAGTTTGGCGATTTTAAGAACTTTCGCCCCATTTATGTCACTTTTAAGACCTTTCGTGCCATTTAGGTGTCGATTTTTTCCTGGCGAGCGGTAGCGAGCCTGTAATTTAAGAGGTATCGGCCTTCGGCCGGGACATTTTTCTACCGAAAAATGTACACATTTATCTTGAAAGGGGGTCAAGGGGGTGTAATTTCAAGCTTGATGGAAGGCTAAGACACAAACTAAAAACCTCCCCTTAAACATCGATATTAAACAGGTATACAATAATAATGGTAGAATTTGATGAATAAAATGTAGTATGTGGAATTGGGTTTTATATATTGATAGAGGCACCCCAACTGTAGTTCAGCTGTTCCTTCTGCTAAATATCGATGCCTACTGCTCCAACTTCCTTAAAGAACGAAACTCGCCAGTGGTCAATTGAAAGTACCCTGTGGTATTAAAAGGGATCATTACTCGCCATTAACGGGAGGTATTTAGTTTCTTCCCTAGAACTCCTTCAAGCTTATAATTACATCCCCTAGATCCCCTTTCAAGATAAATTTGTACATTTTTCGGTAGAAAATTTTCCCGGCCGAAGGCCGTTTCCTCTCAAATTACAGGCTCGCTATCGCTCGCCAGGAAGAAATCTACGCCTAAATGGCACGAAAGTTCTTAAAATTGACAGAAATGGGGTGAAAGTTCCTAAAATCGCCAAACTAAAGGGGGCGAGCGTCTTAAAAAGCAATGGGGCTAAACATGAGGGAGAAAGGGGTAAAGAAAAAAATTCCTCAAGTGGAAATCTTCCCTTAACGGACCCCAAACACCCCCCAAAATACCAGCACCGAAGAGAGAGATATTAGGTCGGGTTTGGGGGTGGGGGCTCTCTCTCTCTCTCTCTCTCTCTCTCTCTCTCTCTCTCTCTCTCTCTCTCTCTCTCTCTCTCTCTCCTCTCTTCTCTCTTCTCTCCCCTCACTCTCTCTCTGGGGGGGGGGGGGGCGGGCTTGTCTGCATAATTACTGATTTCCTAATGTGTATAATAAAAACAAATTGTGGGTTCTAGTTCAATGCAATTCATTATTATTATTATCTTTATTTTATAACTATACAAATAATTAACCCTTGCCGTACCAGCGACGCTTGTTATATTTTATTATAGCAATATGTTGACGATATTATGCAGCTTAGGAAGGATCTGTGTTAGTTAAATGGGTTGGTTGAGCTATATTGAAGCCTTAATATTGCTAGATGTCTTTCCTAAGCTGAATAAAACCGTCTAACAGTTGCCAGAATATAATGAAAAGGACGTCCCTGGTACTGAATGGGTTAATATATGAAAACATCGACCCCAAAACCAACCATACCCCCTTAACGGACCCCAAACACACCCAATATACCGACCCAGGGGAAAATATGTTTGCTGTTCTGTGTTCTGGCTTATATCCACTGTGTGTAAAGGTGGGCTGGGAGGGGGGGAGAGAGAGAGAGAGAGAGAGAGAGAGAGAGAGAGAGAGAGAGAGAGAGAGCGAGAGAGAGCGAGAGCGAGCGAGAGAGAGCGAGGGCGAGCGAGAGAGAGAGCGAGAGAGCGGGAGAGAGAGAGCGAGCGAGCGGGAGTGAGAGAGAGAGAGAGAGCGAGAGAGAGAGAGAGAGCGAGAGAGAGAGAGAGAGCGAGAGAGAGATCAAATTGAGTAAAAATTAAGAAAAATATTAGATATAACGCATAAAGAACATTTTAAAGAACCAAATACTGCAATATCATCATGCCATGTTGATCTTTGCTCTCTAGTTGCAATGTCCCCGTCTATCGTAAAATAATCACGCAGTAGAAATAAATATAAACCGTGCATATATTAGATAAAGGCTCAATAATATTACCTACATTACGCAGCAGAATCGTTGTTATGGTCACAAATAGCATAGAACAAATTCATTTAGCTTAGGAAGGACATCTAGGAATAATGGTGTTAAAACTATCACAACAATTTTACCACAAATGTCCTTTCTACACTGAATTTAATTATTGCAGTCAAAATAAAGGTGAGAAAAGCGTTATCATTAGTGCCATGATGAACTTTGCACTTTTGTAGCAGTGTCCCCTTTCACAGTAAATTACCAACGTTATTATATAAAAAAAACAAAAAAACGCGGATGGAAAATTAATAAAAACACAAACATAACACTAGCGTTTATAGCTTTATAGCTTACGTGGCTGATACACATTATAGCTTACGTGGCTGATACACATTATAGCTTACGTGGCTGATACACATTATAGCTTACGTGGCTGATACACATTATAGCTTACGTGGCTGATACACATTATAGCTTACGTGGCTGATACACATTATAGCTTACGTGGCTGATACACATTATGACAAGTGAATGAATTAGGTGGAAGGGAAACACAGGAAAGAGCTTGAGTTACATTGACACAAAACACGAATACATCAATAATAAAAAGATTAACAATACAGCTTAGATAGGAAAAAAAATACATATATATAATACAAAGCTTAACACTATACCTTACATACTGTATATACAAAATGTGCATATATGAGATATTATTATAAATATATCAGCATACATTAATTATAGGTTATATTACGCAGCAGTATAGCTTGTGGCAAAACTAAACCCACATATTGCACATGGTGGTTATTGGTAAGGTAGGACAGTTTCACCTTAAGAGGGGATGGTTCACTTTTTGGCCGATTATTGCATGTATTCATTATGTTTCTAGTTTCCTCCCTAGACCTCCATCAAAAAACAAAAAAACAAACATCCATTAGATCCCTCTTCTAGATTAATTTGTGCATTTTTCGGTAGAACATTTTCCCGGCCGAAGGCCGCTTCTTCCAACATTACAGGCTCACTATCGTTCGCCAGGGGAAAAATCGACACCTAAATAGCACGAAAGGTCTAAACATTGACGACGAAATGGGGCGAAAGGTCTTAAAATCGACTAACTAATGGGACAAACATCTTAACATCTGAAAACTAATGGGGCTAAACATGAGGGAGAAAGTGGTCCAGAAAACCGGCCCATACCCCCTTAAGGGGAGAATTTATTGTTATTACTAGAAATATTATTATTTCTATTTTTGTTCTTAACTTTCCTTCCTAGATAGATAGATATAGATATAGATAGATAGATAGATATACTGTAGATAGATAAATAGACAGGTAGATAGACAGATAGATAACTAGATATAGACAGATAGATAACTAGATATAGACAGACATACACAGATAGATAGATATAGAGACCATCATACAGAGAGAGAGTTTGTGATGATCGTACGTGGTGACTCGAGGCAAAACGAGAGAGAGAGAGAGAGAGAGAGTGAGATACAAGGAATAGTTAGTATCTCAGAGGCCTTGCGGTCCATTCCGAGGAGATACTCGCAGTGGAAGGAGAGAGACTGTTTAGTGCACTACACTCTTACCAGAGTGTGCAAAATACTATCTACTCTCTTCTTGAACTGCTCTACTAAAGACCTATTTACAACTGCGGAGGGAAGTTTGCTCCTTTTAGAACATACCTTATAAATTAGGTAAAAAAGTGTCCACAGATACTAGGTGCTGAACAATTTCAATTATAATGTCCAGTGTGTATGTGAGAAAGAGGGTGTGTGTGTTATTCACTTGCTTGTTCGTCAAGGGGAATCCACGCAATGCGAGCTAAGCTCATTATTATCGCGCCTCCTTAACTGGGAATGTATTGCGTGAAATGCATGTTAAGTGTTTATGTATCTTTGGAATGGCTGTGGATGTGTGTGTAGTCTGTATTTTAGCCAATTGGCGACATCTGGAAACGAAGGCATAGGGTAAATCTGTACGATACCATTCTCACTACGGTACCAGTCTCACCCGAAGGCTTAGGTTGACCAGTAGCTTAGGTTGACCAGTACAATACCCATCTCGCCTTGTAACCGATCACCAACCCCAGATGGGACGTCATAACTTCGTCCACTTATACCAGGTTCCTATTGATACTGCTAGGTGAACAGAGGCTACACCGTTAGGAGACTTGCCCAAATGTCTCTTCCCCGCCCGAGTCTCGAACCCGGGACTTTCTGGTTGTGAGGCAGACGCGCTATCCGTTACGCCACGGGGAGGTGTGTGGGTGTGTGTGTGTGTGTGTGTGTGGTGTGTGTGTGTGTGTGTGTGGTGTGTGTGTGTGTGTGTGTGTGTGAGAGAGAGAGAGAGAGTGAGAGTGGGTGTGAGAGAGAAGTCCGAGTTAGCCCAGCCCCAGTCAGATAGATGATTAATAGATCCTAATGGTGGCGTGTGAAGGGCTTTAATACTGGGGGTAGAGGGGGGGGGGGAGTTCAGGCAAGACAGAGAGAGAGAGAGAGAGAGAGAGAGAGAGAGAGAGAGAGAGAGAGAGAGAGTGAGAGTGAGAGTGAGTGAGTGAGCGAATGCGTAGTGAGAGTGAGTGAGTTTACCAGGGGGTTAATTGAGATACAAAATAACTATTGAGGATAATTCCAAAGTTGAGAAATGATAGAAAAAATAATTATCTATAAGTAGCAACTAAAAAGAATATAACAAAATAAATATAATAATAAATTAATAGCAGTCTGCATGATGGGATTATTGCATCAAAAAACCGTATCATTTAATAATAGCAGAGGTCAAAAGAGAGAGCATTATTGAGCCGAGAGAGATGGACGATGATTTGAGAACACAACAGAATTATTGGAATGCGAGGAGGAGGAGGAGGAGGAGGAAAAGAGCGGGAGGAGGAGGAGGAAAAGAGCGGGAGGAGGAGGAGGAAAAGAGCGGGAGGAGGAGGAGGAAAAGAGCGGGAGGAGGAGGAGGAAAAAAGAGCGGGAGGAGGAGAACAAAGAGCAAGGAGGGAGGAGAGGAAAGAGCAAGGGAGGAGGAAGGAGAGCAAGGATGGAGGATGGAGAGAAGAGAAGATCATGAGGAAGAGATGAGTACAAGGAGATTAGAGGATATAGGAAAAAGGAGGAAGAGGTGGAGGAAAAGGAGAAGGAAGCGATGAAGAAGGAGAAAGAGGTGCAAAAAGTTGAAGGTGGCGAGCAGAAAACTGTCTGAAAATGAAAATAAACTGGATTTTTGAGAGAGAGAGAGAGAGAGAGAGAGAGAGAGAGAGAGAGAGAGGAGAGAGAGAGAGAGAGAGAGAGAGAGGAGAGAGAGACAGATACATAGAGAGAGAGAGAGAGAGAGAGAGAGAGAGAGAGAGAGAGAGAGAGAGAGAGAGAGAGTTATTAATACAAGACCCTCAGCTAACCATTACTCACACACCATCACACTTCACTTTATGAGCCTCACTGGATTGAACTGCAACACTTCACTCCAGAGTTAAGAGAGTTATTATAGTCTCTCTCTCTGGGTGTGCATTCTGTAGCTTTTTATATATATATACATACATTTATGAATTTGTACTTATGAGAGTGTACTGTCTATATTGTGTGGATTTTGATTACGTTCATGTGTATATGTACGTTGGTGTGTGCGTGTGTATATGAACATTGGTATGTGCGTGTATAATGATATCCTTGTCTAACTCTCGTTCACTATCAAGCTCCTCCTATCTAATACAGAGTCCAAACTAATATCTCTTTACTACCAGACCACCTACAGAGACAGAGAAAGAGAGACAGAGACAGAGAGAGCGAGAGAGATCAGGCTACTCACACCCTCATTCCGATGCCTTTCTTGAGTCGTGAAACCTTCTGCCAGTAAACAGATTAAATACATAATAATGAAACACTTCCACAACACCATCAGAGCAGGGTTGCTTGTCACACATCATTATTTGTTATACATCAGGACCCGAATAAGCCAATACTTAGCGGAAGTTTTTAGTTAATCTCCGCTAAAGGTAAAACAAAACAACAAAATCGCGTTTTTATGGACCTTGGCTAAGTTATTCTGGGCCCTGTTTTCATCGATGCAAATCAAATTATAAATATATAAATATCATTCAACCATAAACAAATTATATGCAGCACTAAACACCCTCCTATAAGTAATCAGGCATCGTTGCATAACATTATATAATTTATATATCAGCTTAGATTGATCAAATGTTCACTCATGCACACATCTGAGCTTGAAACTTAATCATTTATATCAATCATAAATTCAGACGATGACTTTAAATGTACAAAGCTTAATTAATTTATTATGTTGTATGCATTATTCTATTTTATTGTGTTAATATATTTATCAATTTGCTTTAATCATATATCATTTCAGCTATATAATACCATCACTCGATTATATAACAAATATTAAAATATGAAAATGTATACGAGATTATTAAGTTGTTGTTGTTCCCCAAGCTGCCTGGCCGAACAGCCCCAAGGCCCCGAGTAAGGCCGAGGCCATAAACGAGCGCCCCCACAGAACCCTCCCTGCCGACCACATTAAAGCCTGGGTGACCGAAGCCACTCCATGGCGAGGAGCTGAGAGGGTGCGTAAACGCCCGGGAAACCAAAGCCCCACCCAGGGCCCTGTGCCCCTCAGCAATTATGAAGAGAAAGTTGAGGGGCAAAGGAATAATGTGACGCTTTAGCTTCCAATCTTGGTAGATTGGGAGGCCAATCCACGGAAGAGACGCCGTCACTTGAGATCTAGAAAATATATAAGTAAAAGGAACAGTCAGAGTAAGCTATGGGTATGGCAGAGATCGCTCAGGTCTCACTCTGATAGTAAAAGGAACAGTCAGAGTAAGCTATGGGTATGGCAGAGATCGCTCAGGTCTCACTCTGATAGTAAAAGGAACAGTCAGAGTAAGCTATGGGTATGGCAGAGATCGTTCAGGTCTCACTCTGATAGTAAAAGGAACAGTCAGAGTAAGCTATGGGTATGGCAGAGATCGCTCAGGTCTCACTCTGATAGTAAAAGGAACAGTCAGAGTAAGCTATGGGTATGGCAGAGATCGCTCAGGTCTCACTCTGATAGTAAAAGGAACAGTCAGAGTAAGCTATGGGTATGGCAGAGATCGCTCAGGTCTCACTCTGATAGTAAAAGGAACAGTCAGAGTAAGCTATGGGTATGGCAGAGATCGCTCAGGTCTCACTCTGATAGACCAGCCCATTAATTATTATATATTTATTAATTAAAATTATTGTTGTTCGCCAGTAACCAAACCGCCTTAACCCTATTTGGTCCGAGGAATGGAGGGGGGGGGGGGGCTTTTAGGAACTACCCTGTTTCGTTCCAGTAGCTTGGGTATTTTAAGACTTTTCACCTCATTAGTTTGGCGTTATTAACACGTTTCACCTTATTCAGGTGTTGATTTAGTTATAGGCGAGCGATAGCAAGCCTATAACTTTAAAGAAAACGGCCTTCGGTCTTGACATATTTCTATCGAAAAATGTACAAATTCAGCTTGAAGGGGGTCTGGGTGCGCATGGTTGTTGTTGTTGTTGTTTTTAATCAAATATATGAGGGCATTTTGGTTAACCTAGCGGACAAACTAAAACACATTGCTCGAAAATCAATAACAACAAAAAACAAATATCACACTAACCCCCAAGACGTCGGATCAGATAGTGTCCCATAACCAATCTTACAACCTCAAAATGTGCACGAGATCCAAATATATAATTCCGAAGGTAATTTTAACTTTAAAAAGAGTGATTATTGATATTCGCCAGTAACCATACTCGCTTTTTTTCTCTCTTTATCTCCCTTTCTTTTTGGCCTGTATCCATTCGGCCCCATTCAGCCTACTGTTTTAAGAAATTTACCCCCATCTAGGTGTTAATATTTTCCTGGCGAGCGGTAGCGAGCGAGCATATATATATTTTTGTTTTGACAGCAAGCTAAATTTGTACATTTTTATATAGAAACATTTCTCTGGCGAAGCCGGATTTCTCCATACAATGCTGGCTCGCTATCGCTCGCCACGAAGAAATCGACACCTGGATGGGAGATAAAAGTCTTAAAACAGTTGGCTGAATGGGGCCGAATGGATACAAGCCAGGGAAAGAGAGAAAAGCAAAGCAAGATAAAAAAAAAAAAAAATGCCGGTGAACCCCCTTAACAACCTCCTAACTCTGGATTTATTGGGTTCACCATATCCAGTATTATTGTACGCCATGTTGTATACCGGTACTCTCTAGGACATTATATCGTGGCCTTAAAGGGGGTAGTGATTGTTTTTTTGGCCTACGTATTAATTTACATATATATTTGACTTTCCTCCCTAGACCTTCATTAAGCTTAACAAACATCCGCCCAAGACGCTCCTTCAAGATAAATTTGTACATTTATCGATAGAAAAATAATACTATCACTCGATTATAACCATCTCTCTCTCTCTCACACCGCCAGCAGCGCGTAAGTGAATAAACACAGATTCACAAACTAATACTGCATAAATGTAATCGACTCTCGCCCAAGATTATAGGAAGATCATCAGTTCCCCCCCCCCCCCCCCCCCCCCCCCCGGCCCCCCCCCCCCCCCCCATCCCCGCCCCGCTCACACAAAAGGGTGGAGTTGCCAGAATCCCGTACATATATAATCCAACACACATATATACACATCCCACACATACATTATCCAACACACATATATACACATCCCACACATACATTATCCAACACACATATATACACATCCCACACATACATTATCCAACACACATATATACACATCCCACACATACATTATCCAACACACATATATACACATCCCACACATATATAATCCAACACACATATATACACATCCCACACATACATTATCCAACACACATATATACACATCCCACACATACATTATCCAACACACATATATACACATCCCACACATACATTATCCAACACACATATATACACATCCCGTACATATATAATCCAACACACATATATACACATCCCACACATACATTATCCAACACACATATATAATCCAACACACATATATACACATCCCACACATATATAATCCAACACACATATATACACATCCCACACATATATAATCCAACACACATATATACACATCCCACACATACATTATCCAACACACATATATACACATCCCACACATATATAATCCACACACATATATACACATCCACACACACATATATAATCCCACACACATATATACACATCCCGTACATACATTATCCAACACACATATATACACATCCCACACATATATAATCCAACACACATATATACACATCCCACACATATATAATCCAACACACATATATACACATCCCACACATATATCCAACACACATATATACACATCCCACACACATAACATTATCCAACACACATATATACACATCCCACACATATATAATCCAACACACATATATACACATCCCACACATATATAATCCAACACACATATATACACATCCCACACATACATTATCCAACACACATATATACACATCCCACACATATATAATCCAACACATATATATGCACATCCCACACATATATAATCCAACACACATATATACACATCCCACACATATATAATCCAACACACATATATACACATCCCACACATATATAATCCCACACACATATATACACATCCCGTACATATATTATCCAACACACACATATACACATCCCACACATACATTATCCAACACACATATATACACATCCCACACATATATAATCCAACACACATATATACACATCCCACACATATATGATCCAACACACATATATACACACATCCACACATATATTATCCAACACACATATATATCCAACACATATAAACACATCCCACACATATATAATCCAACACACATATATACACATCCCATACATATATAATCCAACACACATATATACACATCCCACACATATATAATCCAACACACATATATACACATCCCACACATATATAATCCAACACACATATATACACATCCCACACATATATAATCCAACACACATATATACACATCCCACACCTACATTATCCAACACACATATATACACATCCCACACATACATTATCCAACACACATATATACACATCCCACACATATATAATCCAACACACATATATACACATCCCACACATATATAATCCAACACACATATATACACATCCCACACATATATAATCCAACACACATATATACACATCCCACACCTACACTATCCAACACACATATATACACATCCCACACCTACATTATCCAACACACATATATACACATCCCACACATATATACACATCCCACACATATATAATCCAACACACATATATACACATCCCACACATATATAATCCCACACATATATACACATCCCGTACATACATTATCCAACACACATATATACACATCCCACACATATATAATCCAACACACATATATACACATCCCACACATATATCCAACACACATATACACATCCCACACATATATATCCGACACACAATATACACATCCCACACATACATTATCCAACACACATATATATACACATCCCACACATATAAGCCACACACAGAGACACATCCCACACATATATAATCCAACACACATAGACACAGCCCACACAGACATATCCAACACATATATACACATCCCACACATATTATCCAACACACATATATACACATCCCACACATATATATCCAACACACATATATACATCCCACACCACATCCACACACTAATATACACTCCCACACATACATATCCAACACACATATAGACATCCACACCTACATTATCCAACACACATAGAGACACTTCCCACACATACATTATCCACACACATATACACAATCCAACACACATATACACATCCCACCCTACATACCAACACATATATACACATCCCACACCTACATTATCCAACACACATATATACACATCCCACACATACATTATCCAACACACATATATACACATCCCACACATACATTATCCAACACACATATATACACATCCCACACATATATAATCCAACACACATATATACACATCCCACACATACATTATCCAACACACACACACACACACAGACACAAACCTCTACTGCATAAATAATACCAACTCTTTCTCTTTGTAAAAGATGTACAGGCCAGGTGAAGGTATTGAGGGATAAGCCTTTACAACGGCACCTCGTAGCTACTTTCTACTTTCTTATTTGTTAAGGGTGGAGAGAGGGGAGAAGGGGTGTTGGAGAGAGAGGAAGCTGTTGGAGTGGCTTTATTATGTGTGTTATTAGTCTCTATACGTCGTCAGTCAGTCAAGGAATAGATGTGGAAATTTACAGCCAATTTGCTCTAGCCCTTTTTGAGTTACATTGAGAGGATGGAGGTAATGATTTCTCGCCTATCTACAGCGAATAGACTATAGGACGTACGGTACTACCACACCCACTAAAAGTCCGCAGAGGTCAAGAATTCCTGGACAATATTTTGAAGGATAATTATACTACACTCGTGATCAGGAATGTCTGGGCGCAACTTTTGGAAGCATCATTATGACACAAGGGCGAATCATTCTGATAAACTACTCCAGCCACATACATTACATTACATTAAGGGAGCCCACCTCGCTTATTTTCTCTTTCTCTCCCTCTCTCTTTGGCTTGTATCCATTCGGCCCCATTCAGCCTACTATTTTAAGACGTTTACCCCCATTCAGGTGTCAATGTGTTCCTGGCTAGCGGTAGCGAGCCAGCATATATATAAATTTGTACATTTTTCGATAGAAAAATGTCTCCGGCGAAGCCGGATTTCTCCATACAATGCTGGCTCGCTATCGCTCGCCAGTAAGAAATCGACACCTGAATGGGAATAAACGTCTTAACACAGTTGGCTGAATGGGGCCGAATGGATACAAGCCAGGGAAAGAGAGAAAAGGAGAAAGGGTCTCCAGCAAATAATAGGCTTCAAACTATCTCACTTAACCCTATTTACTACCACAGGTCCTTCTTAAACCGCACAACATTGTCGAAACAAAGCTATAATAATGCTAAAAAGACGTCGCCGGTACGGAAGGGGTTAATGACCACCTTCCTGTTCTTATTATCAACCCTTTCAGTACCAGCGACGTCTGTTATACTTTATACTGGTTATATTTAAACAACTTTACGCAGCTTAGGAAGGATCTGTGGTAGTCTAAAAGATTGATTGAGCTAGTTCGAAGCCTTGTCAATGCTAGAGCTCCTTCTGAAACTGAATACAATCGATTAGTAGTAGCCAGATTAAAATTAATAAGATGTCGACGGAACGGAACGGGTTAAGGGGAGATGGGTCGTTTTTCTCGTCACCTTTCTTCTTCACCCTTATCCCCATTAGTTTTAGAGATTTTAAGACGTTTGCCCCATTAGTTTGTCGATTTTAAGTCCTTTCGCCCCATTTCTTTGTCAACATTAAGACCTTTCGTGCCCTTTAGGTATCGACTTGTTTTCCTGGCGAGCGATAGCAAGCCTGTAATTATGGTGAGACCGGCCTCTGGCCGACATTTTTCTACCGAAAAATGTACAAATTAATCTCGAAGGGGGATCTAATGGATTTTGTTTTTTTAAGTCTTATGGAGGTCTAGGGAGGAAACTAAAAAATAAATTAATATATAAATAAATAGACCCCCCCAAAAATAACGACTGTCCCCTTAAGCGGTGTCTAAGTATGCCCGACCAGTGCTTTACCGCGGCGCACAAGAGGGTGAACCTTAAACCCCCCCGGTACGTCTATCATCTAACCTCCATCATCACATACTACCACTGGACCCAACCTTCTCTCATAGTAACCCCTTCAGTACCGGCGCCGTCCTATTAACTGTATTCTGGCTACTGTTAGACGATTTGGTTCAGTATAAAAAGGTTTCCAGCAACTAACAGGCTTTGAACCATCTCACTTAAGGGGGGTGACCTGCTTTTTGTTATTTCTGTCCTTTTCTCTCTTTCTCTGGCTTGTGTCCATTCGGCCCCATTCAGCCAACTATTTTAAGACGTTTATCCCCATCTAGGTGTCGATTTCTTCCTGGCGAGCGATAGCGAGCCAGCATTATATGAAGAAGTCCGGCTTCGCCGGAGAAATTTTTCTATCGAAAAATGTACAAATTTAGCCTGCTGTCTAACAAAAATAAAAAATATGCTGGCTCGCTACCGCTCACCAGTAAGAAATTGACACCTGGATGGGGATAAACGTCTGAAAACAGTAGGCTGAATGGGGCCAAATGGATACAAGCCAGAGAAAGTAGAAAAGGACAGAACAAAAACAGGTCAGCCCCCTTAACCCTTTTTACTGCCGCAGACCCTTCTTAAATTCCACACCATCGTCTAAATATAGCTACCATAAAATAAAACAGACGTCGCCAGTACAGAAGGGGTTAAGAGCGCCTGATATTAAGGTGACGGTATTAAAGGCGCGACTCACCGACTCTGGGGCTAAAAATTATGTACAGTTGGTCAAATAAGTACTGCTCAGACGCATACTATAATTTGGTCAGACAGTGATATGGAGAACCTACGAAATTTGACATAGTTACTGCGCGGGGATTTTCCAAGTCCTTTTCTACATTGGCATACTTTAGGGTACATCTGGCAGACATTATTACAGCGCAGAGAGACGGATAAACGTATGGACAACTGTGACCCGTATTCTTGCTATCAACTGTACCCTTGGGATAATAGTGGCCTGCAATAAATTCAATTAGTGTATTCTTCCCCCGCTCTAGAGACCCCGTTGGTGCCGTTTGTAGGGATAGTTTACCATATATTGTTACAGTAGTTCCCTCTATGTTGTTCACCTCTGGTCTATTTGCCATAGTATATATACTTTCTTATTTAGCAGTTAATTAATATGATCAAAAGACATTGTCGTGCAGAGAGAGAGAGAGAGAGAGAGAGAGAGAGAGAGAGAGAGAGAGAGAGAGAGAAAGAGAGAGAGTATAGAGGATTGGTTTTCCTATCAGTCTATTGAATATGATGTGCAATTGACAGAGAGAGAATGTGTGTGTGTGTGTGTGTGTGTGTGTGTGTGTGTGTGTGTGTGTGTGTGTGTGTGTGTGTTATAAGGGATGAATTACTCGCTCCGTATATTGCGTATGATTTGTTATTGTGCGGTAATTACGGGTTATTGTGTTTTGGCCTATCAACGGAGGGGCCTGGGTGGGGTGAAAGTGGGGGACGATCTGCTTCTTAGTACGGTAAGGCTTCATAGGGAGATAGTTGGAGAAATAGATAAGTGGATATATATAGACGGAATAGTTGGATAAATAGATAAGTGGATATATATATAGACGGAATAGTTGGAGAAATAGATAAGTGGATATATATAGACGGAATAGTTGGAGAAATAGATAAGTGGATATATATATAGACGGAATAGTTGGAGAAATAGATAAGTGGATATATATAGACGGAATAGTTGGAGAAATAGATAAGTGGATATATATATATAGACGGAATAGTTGGAGAAATAGATAAGTGGATATATATAGACGGAATAGTTGGAGAAATAGATAAGTGGATATATATATAGACGGAATAGTTGGAGAAATAGATAAGTGGATATATATATATAGACGGAATAGTTGGATAAATAGATAAGTGGATATATATATAGACGGAATAGTTGGATAAATAGATAAGTGGATATATATAGACGGAATAGTTGGAGAAATAGATAAGTGGATATATATATAGACGGAATAGTTGGAGAAATAGATAAGTGGATATATATAGACGGAATAGTTGGAGAAATAGATAAGTGGATATATATAGACGGAATAGTTGGAGAAATAGATAAGTGGATATATATATAGACGGAATAGTTGGAGAAATAGATAAGGATATAATATAGACGGAATAGTTGGATAAATAGATAAGTGGATATATATATAGACGGAATAGTTGGATAAATAGATAAGTGGATATATATAGACGGAATAGTTGGATAAATAGATAAGTGGATATATATAGACGGAATAGTTGGATAAATAGATAAGTGGATATATATAGACGGAATAGTTGGATAAATAGATAAGTGGATATATATAGACGGAATAGTTGGATAAAATAAGTGGATATATATAGACGATAGTTGGATAAATAGATATGTGGATATATATAGACGGAATAGTTGGATAAATAGATAAGTGGATATATATAGACGGAATAGTTGGATAAATAGATAAGTGGATATATATACAGTACAAAAGCAATCAAAACCCTCAATAATAATTCAATACAATTATAACACCCAAAACAGTCGCACGTGATAGTGTTACGTATCACATTACCCTTTAAAACACGAATTCAACGCTTTTAAACAGTCACTATACATGTCGCCAAATTAAATCACTTCAAATGTTGTTAAATGAACGGCAGTTAACAAGCCGGTATTTTATTTCCTTTAAATAGCCCTTCAGCATGAATGTTTTCCTTTAATGTTGGCTAATATTAGACGATTGTATGTAGTTTAAGAAGGTCCTGTGTTATTCAGATGGTGTATTGAGATAGTATTTACCTCTTGGAATCCTAGAAGATGGTTTTAAGCTAAATAAAGCCAGAATATGACGTAGTTTAAGCCATCGTGCTGAGGGGATTACGAACCATCAACTAAACACCAAATCAAACTTACCTTTCAAACTTCCGATAGCCATGGCACCGCGGCCCCTTGATCCGCCCATCTCAAGGTCACCAAACGATCGCACGAACACTCTGACGAAGAAAAACACACACAATATCAAGCACTGCACAGGCAAACGTCATCGCGGCCAAACTAAGGAAATAAAGGGACAGCAAGGGTGAGGGTGAGAGTGAGTGAGGGGGGAGGGGGATGGGGGAGGGGGGGAAGAGGGAGAGTGGGGAAATTGAGTAGTTAGGGGGGGGGGGGGGGGTGGATGCCTGGTCAACAATGCTCAAGACTAACAATCCCCCGTCTCTTTAATTAACCCATCTCCAACTTAATTCTCACTGCCTAGTCAACTCACTACCCTCACTAATTGCACACATGCATAAACAGCACTAGTATCAACTCCAGTATAGTATTAATCAATCGTTTCACAGATACTATTTAAAAGCACTAAACATACCCTTTAATAATAACGTGTCGCCTCGATACACATTTTCCACAGTAGCTCAACAACCAATGAGAACCAAGACACGTGCCTGTAACTTAATTTGATTGGTCGGAGAAGTGAGAGATTTGGACCCGAAAAACCCTACCCGAGAAGTTAAATCGACCTCTATATACGAGAAAATAATCCATATAGACCTTTAACTATGTATGGGTTAAGCTGGGTAAGATAATAATAAAAGGATTGTATATATCTAAGGTGTGCACTGATTGTTTACACAGATATTAAAGTATATAAGGATCATACATCTGGCAGCGTGTGGGAGTCACGTGTTATGCAAGATGTTCCTCCCTCCTCCAGGTCTCCCTATCCCCACACCCTCCAAACACCTAATTCCTCTCCTCCCTTATTTCTCCTCTACCCCCCCCCCCTCCCCCGTTCTCCCTCTCCTTTTCTCCTAATTTTCTCTCTTCTTTGTTCGTCCTTACTTCTTCTTCTTCTCCCTCCCAAATATTCTTTCTTCCTTCTTATTCTCCCTTTCCTTCCAATTATCCACTACTCTCTCTCTCTCTCTCTCTCTCTCTCTCTCTCTCTCTCTCTCAAGGAAGTTCAAACAAACATTTAAGAGGTTAAATGGAGAGCTTCTAGCCGCGCCGTCATAAGGATTTAACTATAATCACAATGTTCTTAAATATATATACATAACCCATATTTGTAAGTGCTTGTGTGTGTGTGAGAGAGAGAGAGAGAGAGAGAGAGAAAGAGAGAAAGAGAGAAAGAGAGAAGAGAGAGAGAGAGAGAGAGAGAGAGAGAGAGAGAGAGAGAGAGAGAGAGAGAGAGAGAGAGAGAGAGAGAGAGAGAGAGAGAGAAGAGAGAGAGAGAAGAGAAAGAGAGAAGAGAGAGAGAGGGGGAGAGAAGGGGAGAGAGAATGTGTGTGTAAGAGAGTATAATATATCTAGAGTTAAAGGTCAGCCAAGAGTCCAATATTGCTGTCTAGATTTCTAAAAGGTCCCCCAAACACGGATCCCAGGATATGTAGTGGTTGAGATAGTAAGGGCGGCCCACACTACTACAACACAGGGCAAGCCTACAGTCATTATTTAAGGGGAGGTGGGTCGTTTTTATGGTCCCCGTTCTTCCTCATGTTTAACCCCATTACTTTTCAGATTTTAAGATGTTCGCTCCATTAGTTTGTCGATTATACAACCTTTCGTCCTATTTCTATATCAATATCAAGACCTTTCGTCCCACTTAGGTGTCGATTTTTTCCCTGACGAGCGATAGCGAGCCTGTAAATTTAATAGAAACCGGCCTTCGGCCGGCACATTTTTCTATCGAAAAATTTACAAATTTATCTTGAAGGGGGAAATAGGGAGTGTATTTTTAAGCTTAGTGAAATTAAAATAAATGAATATATAAAGTATTACACAACAAAATAATCACTGTCCCCTTAAAAGTACTGTCCAACATACATAATATCAACTTGGGCTACTTATTTATAAAAGTACTGCCTAACCTCAACACTCTTTGAAAAATATATACGAGGTGCCGTTGTGAAGGCTTATCCCTCAGTACCTTCGCCTGACCTGACCCTTACGTAATTTCAACTTAGGTTACATATCTAGTACAACAACAACAACAACAACAACAACTGCAATAATAACAACAACATCCTTTACACACATAAACGAAGCTTTATTTTGAAGATTCATTAAGATGCCTGAGGAGTATATTTTCTTACATCAAACAAACACACACACACACACCACACCTACACACACCACAAAAACACACACACACACACACACCACACCTACACACACCACAAACCAAAAACACACACACACATCACAAGACACTTCCCCTCCCAAACAGCCATCCCAAAAGGTGTCCAGCACATTATGAACACGTCAGGTTTGTTATCTGATGGTAGCCAACGTTTATAGGTGGGGGTAAAACAATAACTCCTGAAGCAAGGTGACCGTCAGATAGGCTTTACCACCAACAGTTAGCTAGCTTGCCAGATATATTATTAGTTCTTACAAGCAGGTTAAAATGAACTCCCAAATGTTGACAGGATTAGTAAAAACACCATTTGAGAAGGAGCACTTTATTGGCAATGCTTCGCAGATTTCTGACCTTAAGAGGAAGAACAGGCCGAAGGCCGATTCCTCCTAAATTGCAGGCTGCTATCACTTGCCAGGAAAAAATCGACACCTAAATGGCATGAAAGGTCTTATAATCACCAAACTAATGGGGCGAATGTCTTAACATTTCAATACTAATGGAGCTAAAACATGAGGGAGAAGAAAGGGTTGGGGGGGGGGGGGTAGAAAAAACACCCCCTTAATGCCTTGACCGCAAGTTTACGAGTCCTCTGAAATTGAAGGTGTAAATAATGAGGCTCGTGGCAGGAACATTGGTCTTTGTGTGTTGATGTGGAGCGGCCCTCATTGGTGCTGGTAGAGTTTATGTTGGTGTGGAGCGGCCCTCATTGGTGCTGGCAGAGTTTATGTTGGTGTGGCGTGGCCCTCATTGGTGCTGGCAGAGTTTATGTTGGTGTGGAGCGGCCCTCATTGGTGCTGGCAGAGTTTATGTTGGTGTGGAGCGGCCCTCATTGGTGCTGGCAGAGTTTATGTTGGTGTGGAGTGGCCCTCATTGGTGCTGGAAGAGTTTATGTTGGTGTGGAGCAGCCCTCATTGGTGCTGGCAGAGTTTATGTTGGTGTGGAGCAGCCCTCATTGGTGCTGGCAGAGTTTATGTTGGTGTGGAGCGGCCCTCATTGGTGCTGGCAGAGTTTATGTTGGTGTGGAGCAGCCCTCATTGGTGCTGGCAGAGTTTATGTTGGTGTGGAGTGGCCCTCATTGGTGCTGGCAGAGTTTATGTTGGTGTGGAGCGGCCCTCATTGGTGCTGGCAGAGTTTATGTTGGTGTGGAGCGGCCCTCATTGGTGCTGGCAGAGTTTATGTTGGTGTGGAGCAGCCCTCATTGGTGCTGGCAGAGTTTATGTTGGTGTGGAGCGGCCCTCATTGGTGCTGGCAGAGTTTATGTTGGTGTGGAGTGGCCCTCATTGGTGCTGGCAGAGTTTATGTTGGTGTGGAGCGGCCCTCATTGGTGCTGGCAGAGTTTATGTTGGTGTGGAGCGGCCCTCATTGGTGCTGGCAGAGTTTATGTTGGTGTGGAGCGGCCCTCATTGGTGCTGGCAGAGTTTATGTTGGTGTGGAGCGGCCCTCATTGGTGCTGGCAGAGTTTATGTTGGTGTGGAGTGGCCCTCATTGGTGCTGGTAGAGTTTATGTTGATGTGGAGCGGCCCTCATTGGTGCTGGTAGAGTTTATGTTGATGTGGAGCGGCCCTCATTGGTGCTGGTAGAGTTTATGTTGGTGTGGAGCGGCCCTCATTGGTGCTGGTAGAGTTTATGTTGATGTGGAGCGGCCCTCATTGGTGCTGGCAGAGTTTATGTTGGTGTGGCGTGTGCAAAAAAAGTGTATCAACAATTTTGTATTTACATTTTTTTTTAGTTTGCTCCTTAGACCTCCATCAAGCATTTTTTTTAAAATTGAGATAAATTTGTACTTCGGTAGAAAAATGTCTTGGCCGAAGACCGGTTCCTCCGAACCCTTCTCCTTCCTAGTCTCTCTACCCCCCTGACAACTCTGTTGGCTAATCCAGTCCACCAAGCACAACCACAATAACAACAGTGAGATGGGTGGTGATAAGCCTCTCGTCGATTCCCAACGAAGGCAACACCAATTACAAAACATTTAACACCACAAAACACATTCTCTAGCAGCCAAAACAATAACACAAGAATCAATCTAACACTAAGCCAAATAATACAATACAAAATAACGCCGAACAACACGATGCAACGTACTCTCTAACCAACATACCATATATAAGATACACTATAACACAACGTACTCTCTAACCAACATACCATATATAAGATACACTATAACACAACGTACTCTCTAACCAACATACCATATAAGATACACTATAACACAACGTACTCTCTAACCAACATACCATATATAAGATACACTATAACACAACGTACTATCTAACCAACATACCATATATAAGATACACTATAACACAACGTACTCTCTAACCAACATACCATATATAAGATACACTATAACACAACGTACTCTCTAACCAACATACCATATATAAGATACACTATAACACAACGTACTCTCTAACCAACATACCATATATACACTATAACACAACACAACACACCCTTGTAAAACAAAACACAACCAATAACTAGAGGGACACTCAGGAGAGTACATTCCACCGCGTACCGGTACGCTGGCGGAGGTATGCGCTCTACCAATTACCACCTCAATTGAATCACTTCTTCCTTGGCCCACATCCTATTTACCCACTAAATTTCGTGAACATCAGTTCATAAATTGTTCAGATATCTTGTTTAAAGGCAAACAGACAAACGGAGGCAAAAACACAACCTCCGTCCAACTTTGTTGGCGGAGATAATAATATGTAACATAAATACACGCTTTAAAAATCCACCAAGAACCAAATTATAACCAGTCCACACAAAGACCATTTTCCTTCACCGAGGGCCACATAGCCTTCGACCACTACTTTTCTTCACACCTTAATATTCAGGGTTGTCATAAATTCACAGTATAGGCCGAGTTTGTGAGGAGTGGAGGTAGTCTGTATGCCGGGAGACTCACATTAAATAATACAACACAACACAACTAAATAACTTCTTTACCCGACAACGCATTAAGCCCCCCCCCCCCTCCCCCCCCCCAGTGAGTGAGTGAGTGAGTGAATGAGTCTGTGTGTGTGAGGTCAATATTTATCATCTACCGGTCGACATCAATGTAAAGCCTTGATAGCCAACACACACACACACATATATATATATATATATATACCGGTATATATACAGTACATACAGCAGAGCCCGGGTGCCATCATTAACGAATTAGTCACAGTTTTTGTCCAACTCTACAAATGATGATGGAACACGCTTTTCATCTGCATAAATTAAGAGTTTTGGGCTCTACAGTATTTCAAGCATATTATAGATAGACAGACAGACAGGCAGATAGATATATAGACATACATACATATACTGTATATAGTTAGATAGAAAGGCAGACATATAGATATATACATACATAAAGGCAAATCGATAGATAGATTGATTGATACAGATCAGATCAGATGAAGGTATTGAGGGATAAGCCTTTACAACGGCACCTCGTATCTACATAGAAATACAGACAGATATAGATAGATAGAACCTAAATAGTTACGATTATTCGTGCAAATAGTATGTAGTTTTCTAACATTGTCTTATGATGTGGTTCAGTTCAATTTTTAGTACAATACGCATTTTCATTAGCACAATTATTTTACTCCCCCATAACGAGAGAGAGAGAGAGAGAGAGAGAGAGAGAGAGAGAGAGAGAGAGAGAGAGAGAGAGAGAGAGAGAGAGAGAGAGAGAGAGAGAGAGAGAGAGAGAGAGAGAGAGAGAGAGAGAGAGAGAGAGAGAGAGAGAGAGAGAGAGAGAGAGAGAGAGAGAGAGAGAGAGAGAGAGAGAGAGAGAGAGAGAGAGAGTATGAAACTGAATAGGTAATTGATCAAAAGTTAGCTTCTAGATGCAGACGTATACAAAAATCTTTCAGTGATAAACGGAGAAAATACAAGGAAAAAACCCCGCCAAACTCTCTGTAATTTGCCTAATAATTTACCTACCCCAGCAGGCACTCAAGGTAAACATACACTACACAAATTAAAAACAAAACACAAAAATCTTAAAACGTCCACAACATAAATAAATACAATATAACCTCCATTTACATAAATGCGAAAATACAAATAAATCCACTAAAATAATAAAACTACAACTTCCACAAAATGAATGAAATAATAAGACCTCTACTACAACTTAAAAACAGACCTCTACTACAACTTAAAAACAGACCTCTACTACAACTTGAAAACAGACTTCTATTACAACTTTAAAACAAACAAATAAAACCTCCACTATGTAAATATATTAATACAAAAAGACATCCACTACACAATTTAAATACATTTTATAAAAACATCCTCTGCAAATTACTGACAACATTTGTTAAAACCTCCACTACAAATAAAAAACCAAATAAAGTTAAACCTGCACAACAAATAAAGTTAAACCTGCACAACAAATAAAGTTAAACCTGCACAACAAATAAAGTTAAACCTGCACAACAAATAAAGTTAAACCTGCACAACAAATAAAGTTAAACCTGCACAACAAATAAAGTTAAACCTGCACAACAAATAAAGTTAAACCTGCACAACAAATAAAGTCAAACCTGCACAACAAATCTATAATAATATAACTTCTACTGCAAATTTAACAGCAAAATATAATAAATACCTCCACTACGTCAATAAATATATAATATAATAACTATAGAACACACAATAATACCTCTACTTGGCTATATAAGATATATAACCTCCACAAAGTAAAATATAAGTGGACTAAAATATTGCACAGTCGTGATTAACAGTTAAGCTATTCTTTCTGTACATGCACTGTACAAATATTGCACAGTCGTGATTAACAGTTAATCTATTCTTTCTGTACATGCACTGTACAAATATTGCACAGTCGTGATTAACAGTTAAGCTATTCTTTCTGTACATGCACTGTACAAATATTGCACAGTCGTGATTAACAGTTAAGCTATTCTTTCTTTACATGCACTGTACAAATATTGCACAGTCGTGATTAACAGTTAAGCTATTCTTTCTTTACATGCACTGTACAAATATTGCACAGTCGTGATTAACAGTTAAGCTATTCTTTCTTTACATGCACTGTACAAATATTGCACAGTCGTGATTAACAGTAAAGCTATTCTTTCTTTACATGCACTGTACAAATATTGCACAGTCGTGATTAACAGTTAATCTATTCTTTCTGTACATGCACTGTACAAATATTGCACAGTCGTGATTAACAGTTAATCTATTCTTTCTGTACATGCACTGTACAAATATTGCACAGTCGTGATTAACAGTTAAGCTATTCTTTCTTTACATGCACTGTACAAATATTGCACAGTCGTGATTAACAGTTAATCTATTCTTTCTGTACATGCACTGTACAAATATTGCACAGTCGTGATTAACAGTTAATCTATTCTTTCTGTACATGCACTGTACAAATATTGCACAGTCGTGATTAACAGTTAAGCTATTCTTTCTTTACATGCACTGTACAAATATTGCACAGTCGTGATTAACAGTAAAGCTATTCTTTCTTTACATGCACTGTACAAATATTGCACAGTCGTGATTAACAGTTAATCTATTCTTTCTGTACATGCACTGTACAAATATTGCACAGTCGTGATTAACAGTTAATCTATTCTTTCTGTACATGCACTGTACAAATATTGCACAGTCGTGATTAACAGTTAAGCTATTCTTTCTTTACATGCACTGTACAAATATTGCACAGTCGTGATTAACAGTTAAGCTATTCTTTCTTTACATGCACTGTACAAATATTGCACAGTCGTGATTAACAGTAAAGCTATTCTTTCTTTACATGCACTGTACAAATATTGCACAGTCGTGATTAACAGTTAATCTATTCTTTCTGTACATGCACTGTACAAATATTGCACAGTCGTGATTAACAGTTAATCTATTCTTTCTTTACATGCACTGTACAAATATTGCACAGTCGTGATTAACAGTAAAGCTATTCTTTCTGTACATGCACTGTACAAATATTGCACAGTCGTGATTAACAGTTAAGCTATTCTTTCTGCACATGCACTGTACAAATATTGCACAGTCGTGATTAACAGTTAAGCTATTCTTTCTGTACATGCACTGTACAAATATTGCACAGTCGTGATTAACAGTTAATCTATTCTTTCTTTACATGCACTGTACAAATATTGCACAGTCGTGATTAACAGTTAAGCTATTCTTTCTGTACATGCACTGTACAAATATTGCACAGTCGTGATTAACAGTTAAGCTATTCTTTCTGTACATGCACTGTACAAATATTCGTGATGAATAGTAACTTATGATGTGTGCAAACCGTATATAATACTAGGGTTACTTAAGGGGAGGTATTTAGTTTGTTCCCTAGACCTCCATCAAGCTTAAAATAACACCCCCTTGAGTCCCTTTCAAGATAAATTTGTACATTTTTCGGTAGAAAAATTTCCCGGCCGAAGGCCGGTTCCTCTTAAATTACAGGCTCGCTATCGCTCGCCAGGATAAAATCGACACTTGAATTGCACGAAAGGTCTTAATATGGGGTGAAAGTTCTTAGAATCGCTAAACTAATGGGGAAAACGTTGTATAATATCAAAAGCAATGGGGCTAAACATGAAGGAGAAAGGGGTCAAGAAAAAAATCCCTCAAGTGGAGATCTCCCCTTAATGGAAGGTCTTTACTTTACTCCGTAGACCTATATCAAGATAAAAAAGAAATACAATTAACACAAATAACAATGATAATAAAACAAAATTGTACATTTTTCGGTAAAGAAAAGTCCCGGCCAAAGTCCGGCTCCTTGCTATCGCTCGCGCGGAAAACGTCGACACCTGAATAGCAAGGCAGGTCTTAATATTGAAACAAAACAACAAAAAATATGCGAAAGTTCTTTAAATAGCAAACTAGGCCTAATGGGCCGAACGTCTTAAATTTTGAAAACTAATGGGGTCAAGTATGAGGAGGAAGGGTGACCATTTAAAGCATCTACCTGCCATTAACAGCAACCTAAGTGTTATCTATTGACCAGACTCGGATACAGCCCACCACCGATAAACCTGATGGTGTGACACTGCCTTATAATACCACAGATAGAGGAAGTTCTGTCCTAGACTCCGATACATGTTCTTCACCACCTATCCCGCTTTTCCTGCCATTTAGCTGTCGATTTTTGTCCAGGCGAGCGATAGCGAACCTGTAATTTAGCGAAAAAAATACAAATTTATCTCGGGGGGGGGGGGGGGGGGGGGGCATTTTTAAAAGCTTGATGGAGGTCTTGGGAGGAAACTAGAAAAATATATATACGTAAAGAATAAAAATGAACAAATATATACAAATTAATTCAAATCTCCCCATTAAACCGTATTTGAGTATTACCGGATGACCAGACTCGGATGGACAGGTGTGTGCAGGACTCCGATACATGTTACCCACCACCACCTGTCCTGACCACCTTCACCTATAATTGAAAACCATGAAATTATCCGGTCTTGCATCTTAGGTTCTTTGGGGTCATGAGAATGGCCCCAAAAACAATACAAACAAAAACAGTAAGTCACGTTTTCTTCCATTTCATTGGAACCGAATTGGCGCTATTTCCAATTTTCGTGATTAGGCAGAAACCACTTTATGAAACGTATATGAATTATTTTACTCAATTTTTTTCCCAACTTGGCGGAAATGATACTCCCTTAAAATGATACTCCCTTAAAGCCAGGCGCTTTTTCACTCAACATTTATCCTCAACACTGGTCTGGCAGCTTATGTGGTCAACATATAAAATATTTCGGTTGCCTAAATGCATCTATCATCAGTCTAGTTTCCGATAGCTGTGCAAAATAATCCAGAAATGTTCCCAGAAAAATATTGATAATCGAATGTTGACTATCAAACCTCTCGAGTGATACTGGTTTTAGCACCTAATGTTTTGATAACCAATGGCAACAGACGAAGGTAAACTGTCTCTGTATCATGTTATTGCCAAGTTTTCGTTAGCTTTTCTACGGAGTGCCTACTCGCTTTTTCTGGACCTCCTTCTCCCTCGTGTTTAGCATATTAGTTTTGAGATTTTAAGACGTTCCTTCCATTAGTTTGTCGATTTTAAGACCTTTCCCCCCAATTCTTTGTCAATATTAAGACCTTTCGTGCCATTTAGGTGTCGAAATTTTCCTGGCGAGCGATAGCGAGCCTGTAATTTTAAAAGTAACCGGCCTTCGGCCGGGAAATTTTTCTACCCAAAAATGTACAAATTTATCTTGAAGGAGGGTCTAGGGGGTGTATTTCTAAGCTTGATGAAGGTCTAGCGAGGAAACTAACAAATAAATGAATACATGAATTAATAGCCCCAAATAAATGAATACATGAATTAATAGCCCCAAAATAAATGAATACATGAATTAATAGCCCCAAATAAATGAATACATGAATTAATAGCCCCAAATAAATGAATACATGAATTAATAGCCCCAAATAAATGAATACATGGAAGAATAGCCCCAATAAATGAATCGCCCAAATAAATGAATACATGAATCAATAGCCCCAAATAAATGAATACATGAATTAATAGCCCCAAAAACCGGCCACTACCCCCTTAAATCATAGGCTGAGTTGCTCGTTACGACATGCGGGAGTTAAAAGGGCATTGTTTTCCTCTGTGACACATAATCCTCCATTGTAAACTTACGACATATAACGACACAGGAAGACATCATTCTTATAAAGGAGCTTAGAATGACGAAGTGAGAGACCGCAAACTTCCTTCAGTGCAACACTACATTACCAGGGGAACAACATTATCTGTGTGTGTGTGTGTGTGTGTGTGTGTGTGTGTGTGTGTGTGTGTGTGTGTGTGTGTGTGTGTGTGTGTGTGTGTGTGTGTGTGTGTGTGTGTGTGTGTGTGTGTGTGTGTGTGTGTGTGTGTGTGTGTGTGTGTGTGTGTGTGTGTGTGTGTGTGTTTTTTTTTTTTTAGCTGGCGAGAAACTGAATTATCCTCATCTTAATCACTCAGCTATTATGCAGTTTTTATAGCTAAAATAATATGGTGTTAATTTTGAAAACCTATCTATAATATGATGCAGAGACATAGCAGTTTTATATTTCTCCATTAAGTATCGAACAATCAACTTCTAGGGGATTAAGCTTTCTGCCAGGTCACAACAATCGAGTATAGTTATACAATGGTTTTGATGGGTAACAACCCCGAGTGGAGACCTCAGTAAAGACCATATGACTCATGGTTGAGGAAAGATGAGCGGTTAGGTCGAGATGAGGGGGATCGAGTTGAGGTCTGGGATATCGCACAGAGCAAGCACAGAGAAACCCCTGGGAATGGAATCGTAGGGTGAGTGTATAGATCCCCATTGATTGATAATTCGCCCTCCACACCGCCCACCCCACACATACACACACACCAAAGTAGCTATTGTCGCGTCACCTAAACGAGCTAAGTATGACGAAGTGTGAGCTCGTAAAGTCTCGTGAGTGTAATGGTGCCATAGCGGAAACATTAAGGGGAGGTATTTAGTTTGTTACCTAGACCTCCATCAAGCTTATAATTACACCCCCTGGAGTCCCTTTCAAGATATATTTGTACATTTTTCGGTAGAAAAATTTCCTGGCCGAAGGCCGGTTCCTCTTAAATTACAAGCTCGCTGTCGCTCGCCAGGATAAAATTGACACCTGAATGCCACGAAAGGTCTTAATATGGGGTGAAAGTTCTTAAAATCGCTAAACTAATGGGGCAAACGTTTTATAATATCAAAAGCAATGGGGCTAAATATGAGGGAGAAAGGGGTCAAGAAAAAATCCCTCAAGTGGAGATCTCCCCTTAAGGCGCCGTAAACCCCATTGTTCCCCCGCCCCCTTCATGCACACTACCCTCACTTTTTACTTCAGGACTTAAGCGGAGCTATGATTTTTTCTGAACCCCTTTCTCCCTAATGCTTAGCCCCTTTAGTTTTGAGATTTTAAGACATTCGGCCCATTTGTTTGGCGATTTTAACACATTTCGCTACATTTCGTTTTCAATTTTAAGACCTTTCGTGCTATCTACTGTAGGTGTCGATTTGTTTCCTGGAGAGCGATAGCGAGCCTGTAACATTAAGAGGAACCAGCCTTCGGCCGGGATATTTTTCTACCTAAACATTTACAAATACATCTTGAAAGGAGTCTAGGGGCTGTTTTTTCAAAAGCTTGATGGAGGTCTACAGAGAAAACTAAAAATACAAATAAGTGGATAAATAAATAAGTGGATATATACCAAAATAAATAAGTGGATATATACAAAAATAAATAAGTGGATATATACAAAAATAAATAAGTGGATAAATAAATAAGTGGATAAATAAATAAGTGGATAAATAAATAGACGTAGAAATAACCAATACCCCCTTAAGGCACCGTAAACCAAGGAGCCTTAACCATTGTTACCTCCCCCCCCCACCCCCCCTTCTCACACATTACACACACATTTTACTTGCTGACTTAAATTCCGTGGTGGTAATAACGCCCCCCCCCCCCCCCCCCCAATAGTTAGGTTCACGGGGGTTAGCCATGCTGGGTATTACTGGGTCACGCTCCAAGGGTACAGTTGCTTTCACACGTTTTCATACACTGTAACAAACTATGTATGTGTTTAGGTTCACTTTTTGGCCGATTTTTTCATATATTCATTATTTTTCTAGCTTTTTCCCTAGACCTCCATCAAATTTAAAAAACAAACAAACAAAAAATATCACATTAGATCCCCCTTCTAGATTAATTTGTACATGTTTCGGTAGAAAATTGTCCTGGCCGAAGGCCGATTTTTCCAACATTACAGGCTGACTATCGTTCGCCAGGGAAAAAATCGACACCTAAACAGCACGAAAGGTCTAAACATTGACGAAGAAATGGGGCGAAAGGTCTTAAAGTCGACTAACTAATGGGGCAAACATCTTAACATCTGAAAACTAATGGGGCTAAACATGAGGGAGAAAGTGGTCCAGAAAACCGGCCCATCCCCCCTTAAGGAAGTCCTGAGAAAGGTGATTACAATTAACATCTTATACTCCATAAATACGCTTGTTGGGGACAGTGGGGGCTCACAAGTACAGTTGGTTTCACAAGTACAAGGTCAATATTGGGTGCTCAAATGTAACAAATATTATAATCATAGCAAATCTTTCAATGGTTTATTTGTGCCAATTTGAACAATAAATGATTGCATCATTAATACTACAATTAAACGTTGAATGTCCACAGTAGTGGTGATGGGCTGGTCTATCAGAGTGAGAACTGAGCAATCTCTGCCATACCCATAGCTTACTCTGACTGTTCCTTTTACTTATATATTTTCTAGATCTCAAGTGACGGCGTCTCTTCCGTGGATTGACCTCCCAATCTACCAAGATTGGAAGCCAAAGCGTCACATTTTTCCTTTGCCCCTCAACTTTCTCTTCATAATTGCTGAGGGGCACAGGGCCCTGGGTGGGTCTTTGGTTTCCCGGGCGTTTCTGCACCCTCCTCAGCTCCCCGCCATGGAGTGGCTTCGGTCACCCAGGCTTTATTGTGGTCGGCAGGGAGGGTTCTGTGGGGGCGCTCGGTTATGGCCTTGGCCTTGCTCGGGGCTGTTCGGCCAGGCAGCTTGGGGAACGGGAACGGGAACAACAACAACAACAACAACAACAACAACAACAACATGTCCACAGTATATTCGCACACTGAGAAGAACTATGAGTTACACACAAATACAGACAGAAGGTATCAAATGGGTAATTAATATATCCGTACTAATATACCCCTTTAAGGGGGGGTGGTCACCGTTTGTTTGATCTTTCTCTCCTTTTCTCTCTTTCCCTGGCTTGTATCCATTCGGCCCCATTCAGCCAACTGTTTTAAGACGTTTATTCCCATACAGGTGTCGATATTTTCCTGGTAAGCGATAGCGAGCCAGCATTGTACGGAGAAATCTGGCTTCGCCTGAAACATTTTTATCGAAAAATGTACAAATTTAGCTTGCTGTCAAAACAAACATTTATATATGCTGGCTCGCTACCGCTCGCCAGGAAAATATTGACACCTGGATGGGAGTAAACGTCTTAAAACATTAGGCTGAATGGAACCGAATGGATACAAGCCAAAGAGAGAGGGAGAGAAAGAGAAAAAAGCGAGGTGGGCTCCCTTAAAGGAGTTTTGGTAGTGATGGTATAGAAGGGTACCGTATAGGCTACATCAAATAGTGAAAGGTAAATCGCTATCAATATACCATGTCCCTTTTTCCATTTATAGATTTCACTTCAGTAATATTTTTTACAAAAACTAATGTCAAACCATGTTTAGTTACCGTTATGGGATAGTGTACAGGCAATAGGAATAATGTGCAGCAGTCACTATGTTTTCCCCCCAATGGGTGAGGGCTGGTCCCGTCCTATCAAGAGTGAGGTTCGACATCTTCAAGATCTATATACTTGGGCATCCTCTACCCAACCTTAGCCGTTTCTGTTTCTCTCTTTAACTGTCCTAACTTTCCTTCTGGGGGCAGGAGGATAGGAATCCTCATCCCTTTGTATAATTATCCTACTCGACGAGACAGAGAAAGGGGCGAGGGAACGCGAAAGTGGTCCCGGACCCTGAGAATAGGAACATTAAATGTTGCTTCTGTTAGGGTTGTCTCGTGTCGGCCACCCCCAGCAATGGGGTATGTGCCTGAGTATATACAAACAAATATAGCCACAATAAAAATGCAATGAAAATGGTCATTAACGCTATACATACTATATATATATATATATATATATATATATATATATATATATATATATATATATATATATATAAAACATATGAGAAGGAGCACTTTAATGACAACGTTTCGCATATAACTTCACCAGGCGCTTAATTATGCTTACAGTTAAGAATGTACGGTATATATATATATATATATATATATATATATATATATATATATATATATATATATATATATACAGGTATATATATATATATATATATATATATATATATATATATATATATATATATATATATATATATATATATATATATACTGTATATATATATATATATATATATATATATATATATATATATATATATATATATATATATATATATATATACATACATAAACAAACTAAATAGCCTGGTATTTTATTATGAGACTGTACAGGTGGGAGATGACCTGTTGCCCCTTGGGAAGATCTCTACACCACAGAGTCAATACTTATTTTTACTTTTACTGTGTACTCTCTCACTCACTCACTCACACTCCCTCTCACTCTCTCTCTCTCTCTCGTTGTCTTCGCTGTGTAATTAGTTTGGTCCCAGAGCGTAATAATAGGCCCGTTCATATAAGGAGGGAATATTGTTTTATTTAATTAGTTCCAGCTCTTAACACTATCTGGTCTGAATCTTGCGGGGCTATTATATTTTGTTTAATTAATATTGAGGATTTAGCTTGCTTTTGCCGTTTTCGAGCACTGTATTTTAGTTTGTCCCTTAAGCGAGCACAAATGATTTCCCAGACTTCCTTCAAACAAAAAATATATGCCCACCCAGACCAACTTCAAGCTAAATGTGTACATATTTCGATAGACAAAAGGCCAATCTCTTCTAAGCTACAGGCTCGCAATCGCTCGCCCACAAACTATAATGACACATGAATGGGGTGAAGCGTCTTATTATCGCTAAAATAAAGGGGTGAAACGTATTAAAATCTCCAAACTAATAGAGCGAAATAGGAGATGTCCAAAATGCCCCCCTCCGGCTGAAATAGGGTTAAGCTCTCGCAATAAGAGCACCGTTCGTATAAGGAGGGAATATTGTTATATTTCATTGGTTCCACCTTTTAAACTCTCCCTTTTTTGCCTAATTACCGTCGGGTGGGTGCACAGGGCGGCCAACATGGTGCAACGCTAGCAAGGAATGAGTTGTGAGGTTTATTATTAATATTATTATTATTGTTATTATTTTAATTATCATCATCCTCATCATCATCATTATCATTATTATTAATATTAATATTGTTGTTTACAGTATGATAGGACTTTACAGGCTACCAATCCTTCAGGATTATTAAGCCGTGGCATAGCCAGTAGAAAGTCGCCTGATGATCAAAGGGTGGGCGGATTGGGCCCTCACTGTCAAAATGTTATTGGTTGTTGTTGTTGTTCCCTAAGCTGCCTGGCCGAACAGCCCCGAGTCCCTGAGGAAGGCCATGGCCACGATCGGGCTTTCCCACAGAGCTCTCATTGAGTGTAAATTGTGTTGTTGGTGTAAGTGGTTGTGTGAAATGCAGTCTTCTATGATGTGTTTAATGGTATGGGGTGCTGTGTTACATCCCGGGCAGGCGTCGACAACGGAGTCATCCAGTCTCTTCTGATAGCTCAGGGGAGCTGGATGGTGTCCGCATCTCAGCCTGGCCAGGTGGACTCTGTCCTCGCGAGGAAGGGAGGATTCGGAAGGATGGATTTCGGGAGGTCGTGCATGCAGCTGCGTGTTGTCTGTGAGTGAGTGGATGGATCGGTGAGAGATATGAGTATGGATGTGCTTCTGGAAGTTGGTTCGGGGTGGGCAGGGAGGGAGAGAGGACAATAATTGTGTGTGATACCGTGTGCTGGGTGTTGTTTTGATATTTCTTGGTGTCTGTGGGTGTGTTGTCATGTAGTTTAGTGGGTGGTCTTGGTTCGTGGAGGCTGCTGCCAGGAATTGAGTGCCTCTCATGTCCAGATGGTTTTAAGACTTTGAGGATTTTGGTTTCTTGATGTAGGTGATCTGTGGGTGCAGTAGCTGTGCAGCCTGTAATGATCTTCAAGGCTTCGTTTTGAATAGTCTGTAAGGTTTTATGATGTGTTTCAGCTAGGTTAGAAGCCCAGGCTGGGCTTGCGTATTCCATCACTGATCTTATGTATTGTTTATATACTGTGGTGGTAGTTTCTTTGTTGTGTCCAAATTATGTGTGAGCAAGTGACCTGAGGGCGTTAAGTCTGGGTGTCAGTTTCTTTTTAATGTTTGTGGTGTGCTGTTTGAATGTCATATGAGTATCATATGTTACTCCTAGGATTTTGGGTGTGTGTGTATGTGTTAGGGGTGTGTTGTTTATGGTGAGTTGAGGATGTATTCGTGTTCTCCTGTCCAGCTTGTGAGCAGGGTTGCGGTGGATTTGGCTGGGGCTAGATTAAGTCTGTTTATAGTGCACCAGCCATGTAGTGTGTTGAGATAGGGTTGAAGGAGATCTGTTGCTCTTTTTGGGTCATGGTGTGTGCATGTGAGTGTTATGTCATCTGAATAGGAGGCTAAGTTCATTTGGGGCGTATTGGGTGTAGTTATATCGTGCATGTACAGATTGAAGAGTGCGGGCGATAGGACGGATCCTTGTGGGAATCCGTTTGGAAAGTTTCTGATTTTAGATGACTGACCGGCAAAAGATACGTGTGTACATCTGCCTGCTAGGAAGTTGGCCAGCCACCTTTTTGTGTTGTTGTGCAGGTTTGTGTTGTAGATTTTGTTTGTTAGGTTGTGGCCTATGTTATTAGTAGATGTTAAGCCCGGCCAACTTGACCTAGCGATTTGTGACAAACGCCTAATGTCCATCGCCACCCCTTCTCGGGAATTACGGCGTCTGGCAAAAACAAAAACAGATAAATAAATACAGATAAAAGGTAAAATACAATATAAAATACAAGAAGTCAGGAAGAGTCATGAAGAAAGTCAAGCCCAGAGCCTCTTTTTACGCCCCTTTGGAAATCGTAACTTAGCTTTAGGGTAAGTTTTTTTCATATAAAATCAAGAGTATAATTGGCGACGCACCCGTTTAACCCTTTCACGCATTTATGACGCAGAGGTTGCCTGATTAGCAATAAGAAATAGAGTTCTCTCACTTTTATAATTACCTCTCCAAAATTAGTTTTCTGCCCACAGCTAACTCAAAGACAACTGCAGAGGTTGAAGTAACTAAACTAAAGGTTTCTAAATACCCCTGATGGTAACAAAGGCTTTAAAGTATCCCCAATAGGCTCAAAATCACGTCATATGTCGGAGAGGGTTAAGGGGGGATGGTTCACTTTTTGGCCGATTTTTGCATGTATTAAATATTTTTTCTAGTTTCCTCCCTAGACATCCATCAAATCTAAGAAAACATCCATTAGATCCCCCTTCTAGATTAATTTGTAAATTTTTCGGTAGAAAAATTTCCCGGCCGAAGGCCGGTTCTTCCAACATTACAGGCTCACTATCGTTCGCCAGGAAAAAAATCGACACGTAAATAGCACGAAAAGTCTAAATATTGACGAAGAAATGGGGCGAAAGGTTTTAAAATCGACTAACTAATGGGGCAAACATCTTAACAATTGAAAACTAATGGGGCTAAACATGAGGGAAAAAGTGGTCCAGAAAACCGGCCCATCAAACCAAAATCGAACGCAAACGAGACAATACAATACCGAATTATAGACCGGATGTTTCAGAATTTGGCTTAAAGATTACAATTGGTGTAACTTCACATGCAGTATACTAAGAGAGCTGTACATGTAACTTCACATGCAGTATACTAAGAGAGCTGTACATGTAACTTCACATGCAGTATACTAAGAGAGCTGTACATGTAACTTCACATGCAGTATACTAAGAGAGCTGTACATGTAACTTCACATGCAGTATACTAAGAGAGCTGTACATGTAACTTCACATGCAGTATACTACTAAGAGAGCTGTACATGTAACTTCACATGCAGTATACTAAGAGAGCTGTACATGTAACTTCACATGCAGTATACTAAGAGAGCTGTACATGTAACTTCACATGCAGTATACTAAGAGCTGTACATGTAACTTCACATGCAGTATACTAAGAGAGCTGTACATGTAACTTCCACATGCAGTATACTAAGAGAGCTGTACATGTACTTCACATGCAGTATACTAAGAGAGCTGTACATGTAACTTCACATGCAGTATACTAAGAGAGCTGTACATGTAACTTCACATGCAGTATACTAAGAGAGCTGTACATGTAACTTCACATGCAGTATACTAAGAGAGCTGTACATGTAACTTCACATGCAGTATACTAAGAGAGCTGTACATGTAACTTCACATGCAGTATACTAAGAGCTGTACATGTAACTTCACATGCAGTATACTAAGAGAGCTGTACATGTAACTTCACATGCAGTATACTAAGAGCTGTACATTTAACCTTTGCAACATCTGATTACACATATCGTTTCTGTTTTCTGTCAAGTATTAACCCCGGGCCCAACATGAACCCTCAAACAGCCTAACGAATTTATGAAATGTAAATATCAGCATGGAATTAATTGACTTGTATACCTGTAAATATATTTATTTATTTATTCATGTATATATATATTTGTTTTTGTTTTTAAAGTCTCCTCCCTAGACCTCTATCAAGTTTAAAAGGTACCCCAAGACCAACTCCACCCCAACCCTCTTCGAGTTAAATTCGTGCATTTTTTTTTTTTTTTTTTTAGAAAACTGCCCAGGCCTTCGGCTTCTAAATGGCACGAAAGGTCATTGAATCGCCAAACTAATGGGGCGAATGTCTTAATATTTCAAAAACTAAATGGGATAAACATGAGGGAGAAGGGGGTCCAGAACCCCCTATTAATATTAAGATTCGATTAAGTTCGGGCTAGTTTGGAAACCTTAAGGCCACGATTTATGTCCTGGAGAGAATACATACATCATAAATAATAATATTCAATCATGCCTTTATCCATGTTTCATCTGGCTGGCAATATCCTGCAATAAATCAGACGGATGTACCGAGGAACATGGGAGCTCCCCCGCGACAAACCGCGTGCATTCCAGAAGCACAATGCCTTTCCTATCCACCTTTCTCACCTTGATTAATGAGCCTTTGTGACCGTGACAACCCGTAGCAGCTTTGTTCTGGACCAGTTACCACGATATTATTGCTCGCGGTACAGCCGTGGACGGTAGGAAACAGATGGGGGGCTGGTTAGCATGTTCGCCTAACCCCTTATGTACCGGTGACGTCCTTTTAACTTTATTCTGGCTACTACTAGACGATTATATTCAGTTTCAAAAGGGCCTGCACCAATGTACAGGCTTCGAACTATCTCACATAAATCTTTTTACTACCACAGATCCTTCTCAAACTGCACAAAATCCTCTAAATATAGCTAAAATATAATGAAAAAGACGTCACCGGTACAGAAGGGGTTAAACCCAAAGACCCTGGCTTCGACTCCCGGCCAGGTCAAGAATAGAGATCATATGGTAGGATATATCGTCAGTCTGTGCAGTCTTCGAAAATCAGAGAAGCCAAGTAACCAAGAAAGTAAGCCAACGAGTGGACCCCCCCCCCCTCCCCCCCACACTTAGAAAGGTAAACAAACATAACCGTCCATTCTGGGAGTGAACACCAGGACCCATAACTCTGGAGATAAACCTCTTCATAACGGCTCATCTTGAGTGTTATACGTGAAGTGCATGTGTAATTTATTATGTTCCTTCCAACAACCAACCATACTCCTAAAATCGATTAATGAAATTTACAAACACATGTGGCAGTCCGTGGATTCGAAGCCAGGATGCTCACACCGAAAATCAACACCTTATACATCGCACCACGAAGACAGTTGTTAGTATACTGTTGAAGCGGCTCTGGTTATAATTGCTACCTGTATCATCCAGTACAACCAACTCGATCAGGTGTTATCATTCACATTCTATAGGTGTCATTGTTGTACTATAGTTGACGAGTTTGTAGAGTTTAAGAATTACCTATGTTATTCAAAGGTTTCATGAGAAGCTTACAATTGGTCAATGACACCATCTAAGATCAACAGGTAGAAGTGATAAGGATTTCATATGACATTGATGGGCCCTGGCAACATTATTGGAGTGTCCGCTCAGGCCCATATCTAGCCAGCAATCAAGCGAATTAAAAAAAAAACAAAAAAAAAAAAGACATGGGCTACGTGTGAGCTCGCCCATTACACCCCCTTTAAGAATATATGTTTAGTTTCACTCCATCAACCTTTGTATTCTATATTGTATTTTCATTCTTTTATTCCACCTCAAATCTTCTAGCGCGACTTGTGTTTTGACCCCATTGCCACACTCCTTTCGTTTGATACCAGATATTTCGCCCTCAAGCCCTTTCGCCCTAAAGTATTTTCGCCCGTATTTAAGTAATTTTGCTTACACCTCAAGAGTTAGTTACGCTAAGTTAGGTGTTCGTTTAGGTTAGGCTCAAGGTTAGGTTAGATAAAGTTGAGTTAGGGTTGGTTATGTTCAATTTTGGTTAAGCAAGGCTTGGTTAGGTTAGGTTTGGTTAAGAGAAAATACTTGAGGAATAAAATACAACTAACCCCCTGCTCTAGCCACACCCCTTCACGCCTCCCTCTGTTACTCCACCACCTGTTATACCCTCCTGTTACCTGGCTTAAATCAATACATGTTCATCCGTTATTATCTACGGAAAAGTAGTTGGTAAATATATGTGTGTCTGTTAGTTTGTAAGATAGATACACACACACACACACACACACACACACACACACACACACACACACACACACACACACACACACGTATATATATATATATATATATATATATATATTTGGTTTGACCCTATGAGGATCATGACGCGTTTTAGCAGTTTCTACTGGTTATCATTAGACAGTTTTATACATCTTAGGAAGGATCTAGGAGTCAAAATGGTAAATACTATCTCAATTAACCCCCTGGCTTCTACATATATACAGTACATATATACTCTTCCTAATCTGAATAAAAACGTCTAATAATAGCCAGAAAACAGAACAGAAATATATCACCGAATCTTGAAAGGGTTAAGCTCCAATGATGACACCGACATCAATGTATTATACTTTGATTTTTAGAATGACATTTATCTGGAGAAACTACAACAAACATCAGTAACTCACCGAAACCCTCGATAACATGAGTGTGTCAAATCTCGAAAAACATTAATTCAACATTTGTACGGCGTGAATCAGGTGGATCTAGCCAAGACCAATAATACTATACTCTGTTCCTCTAGCAAATGGGCTGTAAATTACCACACATATCCCCTGGCTGACCATTCCCAAACGGTAGAAAAATCCGTCCGATTACTCTAGTCGTTTGTGAGTTATAAAGGTGAGTGTTGAAGCCTACCTATTTGGAACAGGGTATAGCAGGGATTGTTGGTCTTGGTAATAGTCACGGGCTTTTGGAAACTTACGATCAGAACCGCCAAAGAGAAGTAATAGCAACTTTAATGTACACAGTTTATGGGTAGGGGGTGGAGAGAGAGAGAGAGAGAGAGAGAGAGAGAGAGAGAGAGAGAGAGAGAGAGAGAGAGAGAGAGAGAGTGGTACAAAGTACAAAGGAAATCAAGCAACAACAGGTCTAGTGACCCTTCTAGGTTGCTTGTCCTCCAAAACACTGAGGATCAAGTGTCCAAACAGTGGTTTAGAGTGGGTAAGGGAACATTGGAAAGGGAACTACTGCCCTGCCACTAACGTGGCAGGACTAGGAAGTTAGTAGGGGACATATGGGTTAGTAACTGAGGGGAGGATAAAGTTATTCATTTACAAACGCAGTCAGTCGCGGGTTTGATGCGAGAGAGAGAGAGAGAGAGAGAGAGAGAGAGAGAGAGAGAGAGAGAGAGAGAGAGAGAGAGAGCGAGAGAGAGCGAGAGAGAGCGAGACAGAGGAGAGAGAGAGAGAGAGAGAGAGAGAGACAGAGAGAGCGAGACAGAGAGAGCGAGACAGAGAGAGCGAGACAGAGAGAGCGAGAGCGAGACAGAGAGAGCGAGAGCGAGACAGAGAGAGCGAGACAGAGGAGAGAGAGAGAGAGAGAGAGAGACAGAGAGAGCGAGACAGAGAGAGCGAGACAGAGAGAGCGAGAGCGAGACAGAGAGAGCGAGAGCGAGACAGAGAGAGCGAGAGCGAGACAGAGAGAGCGAGAGCGAGACAGAGAGAGAGAGAGGGTAGCTTTGTCTTATGTCTCCTTACACATTAACCCCTTCAGTGCAGTGACGTCCTTCTCATCGTATTCCAGACACTATTAGACGATATTATTCAGCTTAATAAGGATCTGTGGTAGTTCAAAGGATTAAATGAGATAGACTGTTGCCTCTTCTTTGTTAGAGGTCCTTCCTAAGCTAAATATGATCATCTAATAGTCGCCAGAATCTAATGAAAAGGGAACAGAACAGATAAACCACTTAGGCGAACCATTGATTTTGACTATACTCTCGCTACAGGCAACATGATCTTTCTTCTATTCCTTCCCCTGGCCTTCCAAAAAGCTGCTATAGTCAACTGTGGAGCTACAACAATGTAAACAATGTAAACAATGCAGGTGGTCTCAAGCGGTCGACAGAAAGATGAGAGGCTGATCGAAACATGGGAAGGGTTAAGGGGAGGTTTCCACTTGAGGGATTTTTTTTCGAATTTCCTTCTCCCTCATGTTTAACCCCATTGCTTTTGAGAGTTTAAGACGTTCGCCCCATTAGTTTGACGATTTTAAGAACTTTCGACCCATTTATGTCACTTTTAAGACCTTTCGTGCCATTTGGGTGTCGATTTTTTCCTGGCGAGCGATAGCGAGCCTGTAATTTAAGGGAAACCGGCCTTCGGCCGGGACATTTTTCTACCGAAAAATGTACAAATTTATCTTGAAAGGGAGTCAAGGGGGAGTAATTTCAAGCTTGATGGAAGTCTAAGAAACACACTAAAAACCTCCCCTTAAGGGAAGATCTTTTCTGTTTGCTATTTTCTTTTTCCTTTTTACCTCTCGAGACTTTCATCAAGCTTTAAAATAATCCACTGTGGAAGTTACAAAATGTGTTTACAATGATTACCTCCAAGGTATAAAAATATATACAAAAAATGTATAAATATAATATAACACACACACACACACAGCCTGTAACCTAGTAGGTAGAGCTCTCGTCTCACACACGAGGGGTCGGGGGTTCAATACCCGGCCGGGCGGAGACAAATTGGGCTTGTCTCCTTTCATGTGTTAGCCTCAGTTCACCTAGCTGTAAATAGGTACCTGGAATAAGTGGACGACGTTGTGACGTCCCATCTGGGGTTGGCAAAAATGGTACAAGGCGAGATGGGTATCATATGGTTCACCTAAGCTGATGGCTACCTAAGCCTTCGGGCGAGACGGTACCGTCTATAGTGAGAATGGTACCATACAGATCCACCCTAAGCCTTCGTTTCCAATGTCGCCAATTGGCTAAAATACAGACTACACACAATCCACAGCCATTCCAACAGTACATAAAACACTTAACATGCATTTCACGCAATACATTCCCAGTTAAGGAGGCGCGATAATAATGAGCTTAGCTCGCATTGCGTGGATTCCCC
>CM064485.1:6724534-6734534 GCA_032716605.1 Paralithodes platypus | reverse complement strand
GGCATGGTAATACACTAAACTAAACTACAATACACGGGGTAGAAGGTGTTATTGCAGCATTGCATATAGATAGACCTTGGCAGCATGAGGTATGGTGGTAGTGGTTGGTGGTGACAGATAATGGGCCACACACTAACCACATTAAGTCCAAACAAATGTTACTGTCAATCAGCTTAGGAAGGATGTGTAGGAGACAGATGGTCAAATAAGAGTCATAGAGGTTAGTTCCATAGCTAGAGAAACACATCTACGGTTAGCCATAATAACACTATAAGTATGACATCGTACTGAAGATATTAGTTAAAGTTTGCAATGCTAAACACGCCTCCAAGACCCTCTTCAGGCTAAATGTTTACATTGTTTCGGTAAAAATAATTTCCCAGCCAAAGGCCGATTTCTCCTAAATATAGGCTCGCTATCACTCGCCTGGAACAAAATCGGCACCTGAATGGGACGAAGCGTCGTATCATCGCTAAACAACTGATGTGAAACGTCTGTAAATCTGCAAGCTAATTAATTGAAGTACGGAGGGTAATACAATAAACTAAATTAAAATACAGGAGTTAGAAGGTGTATAGCCAGCATCAGGTATCTTGGTAGTGGTTGGTGGTGACAGATAATGGCCACACACCGTCCACATTTAGTCCACACAAAGGTTACTGTCAATCAGGACCCGTGTTGGGCTTCACGCGGGGAATGGCTGGGTTGAATGGATGAGAGTTGCTGTGGCGGAGAGAGTTTGGGGTTAGCTAGATCAGGTAACTTAGAAGAGTTTTAATTGCATGTAAGAGAGGGTTTGGGGTTAGGTATAAGATCAGATAACTTAGGAGTTTTATTATAACGCAGGGAAGGGTTTGGTGTTAGCTATAAGATCAAGTAATGTAGGGTTTTGGGTTAGCTATAAGATCAGGTAAGATATAAGAGCGTTAATAGAATGTTAAGGAGTGTTTTGGGTTAGCTATAAGATCAGGTAAGATATGAGCGTTAATAGAATGTTAAGGAGTGTTTTGGGTTAGCTATAAGATCAGGTAAGATATAAGAGCGTTAATAGAATGTTAAGGAGTGTTTTGGGTTAGCTATAAGATCAGGTAAGATATAAGAGCGTTAATAGAATGTTAAGGAGTGTTTTGGGTTAGCTATAAGATCAGGTAACTTAGAGGAGTTTTATTATAACGCAAGGAAGGGTTTTGGTTAGTTATAAGATCAGGTATTGTAGGGTTTAGGCCTTTAGGGTTAGCTATAGGATCAGGTAAGTTATAAGGGCGGCAATAGAATGAAAGAGAGGTTTTGGGGTTAGCTATAAGATCAGTTACCGGTAAGTTATAATAGCGTCAGTAGAAAATAAGATACACACACACACACACTACAAGCAGACCTCCAGATCCATCAGAACACAAACAGGTGATCAGCAGACACACAGCAGACAGCCAACATCTGCACTCAAGGGGTTTATTAGACAAGCCGACACACCGCAGACAAGACCTGCTGCTCCAGATCTCAGACATTCACACAAGGGCGATTCACATAGTTTCCTTATATTTTTCGGCAATTCAGGTCTTGCAGTAATTTCATGAAGGGGATGTGGGTATATTATTATTTAATTAATGTAATTACTGTATATGTTTATTTATTTTAGTTTCCGCCCTAGACCTCTATCAAGCTTTTAAAAAACAAACCCAAGACCCCCTTCGCGATATATTATTTACATATTTCGATAGAGAAAAGTCCCGGTTCCTCCTACATTGCAGGCTCGCTACCGACCACCAGGAACAAATCAACACCTATATGACACGAACGGTATTAAAATCGCCAAACTAATGGGGCGAACGTTATAAAATATCAAAAGTAATGGGGCTAAATATAAGGGAGACGTGGGTCCATAAAGCCTCCCCTTAACTATAGAAACCCATTATTATACCAGCCAACACCACCGTACAGACCAGACCCGCTGCTCCAGATCCTTGCCCCTTCTGTGGCGGCGAAGTCTTTTTCATTATATTCTGGCAACTATTAGACGATTATATTCAGCTTAGGAAGCATCTCTAGCAATAAGAAGGCTTCGAACTACCTCAATCAACCCTTTTAACTACTACAGATCCTTCCTAAGCTGCATAACATCGTCTAAATATAGCAAGAATAAAACATATCAAACGTCGCTGGTACAGAAAGGGCGTACGTACAGCCCTCACAGATCCAGATGTACTGAAGCGTTTATACTATAGTGGTGTGTTATAGTGGTGTGTTATAGTAGTATGTTATAGTGGTGTGTTATAGTAGTATGTTATAGTGGTGTGTTATAGTGGTGTGTTATAGTGGTGTGTTATAGTAGTATGTTATAGTGGTGTGTTATAGTAGTATGTTATAGTGGTGTGTTATAGTAGTATGTTATAGTGGTGTGTTATAGTAGTATGTTATAGTGGTATGTTATAGTAGTATGTTATAGTGGTGTGTTATAGTGGTGTGTTATAGTAGTATGTTATAGTGGTGTGTTATAGTAGTATGTTATAGTGGTGTGTTATAGTGGTGTGTTATAGTAGTATGTTATAGTGGTGTGTTATAGTGGTGTGTTATAGTGGTGTGTTATAGTAGTATGTTATAGTGGTGTGTTATAGTAGTATGTTATAGTGGTGTGTTATAGTAGTATGTTATAGTGGTGTGTTATAGTAGTATGTTATAGTGGTGTGTTATAGTAGTATGTTATAGTGGTATGTTATAGTAGTATGTTATAGTGGTGTGTTATAGTGGTGTGTTATAGTAGTATGTTATAGTGGTGTGTTATAGTGGTGTGTTATAGTAGTATGTTATAGTGGTGTGTTATAGTGGTGTGTTATAGTAGTATGTTATAGTGGTGTGTTATAGTGGTGTGTTATAGTAGTATGTTATAGTGGTGTGTTATATTAGTATGTTATAGTGGTGTGTTATAGTGGTGTGTTATAGTGGTGTGTTATAGTAGTATGTTATAGTGGTGTGTTATAGTGGTGTGTTATAGTAGTATGTTATAGTGGTGTGTTATAGTGGTGTGTTATAGTAGTATGTTATAGTGGTGTGTTATAGTAGTATTTTATAGTGGTGTGTTATAGTAGGTGTATTATAGTGGGTGTGTTATAGTGGGTGTGCTATAGTGGGTGTGCTATAGTGGGTGTGTTATAGTGGGTGTGTTATAGTAGTATGTTATAGTGGTGTGTTATATTAGTATGTTATAGTGGTGTGTTATAGTGGTGTGTTATAGTGGTGTGTTATAGTAGTATGTTATAGTGGTGTGTTATAGTAGTATGTTATAGTGGTGTGTTATAGTAGTATGTTATAGTGGTATGTTATAGTGGTGTGTTATAGTAGTATGTTATAGTGGTGTGTTATATTAGTATGTTATAGTGGTGTGTTATAGTGGTGTGTTATAGTGGTGTGTTATAGTGGTGTGTTATAGTAGTATGTTATAGTGGTGTGTTATAGTGGTGTGTTATAGTGGTATGTTATAGTGGTGTGTTATAGTAGTATGTTATAGTGGTGTGTTATAGTGGTGTGTTATAGTAGTATGTTATAGTGGTGTGTTATAGTAGTATGTTATAGTGGTGTGTTATAGTGGTGTGTTATAGTGGTGTGTTATAGTAGTATGTTATAGTGGTGTGTTATAGTAGTATGTTATAGTGGTATGTTATAGTGGTGTGTTATAGTAGTATGTTATAGTGGTGTGTTATATTAGTATGTTATAGTGGTGTTATAGTGGTGTGTTATAGTGGTGTGTTATAGTAGTATGTTATAGTGGTGTGTTATAGTAGTATGTTATAGTGGTGTGTATAGTAGTATGTTATAGTGGTATGATATAGTGGTGTGTTATAGTAGTATGTTATAGTGGTGTGTTATATTAGTATGTTATAGTGGTGTGTTATAGTGGTGTGTTATAGTGGTGTGTTATAGTAGTATGTTATAGTGGTGTGTTATAGTGGTGTGTTATAGTGGTATGTTATAGTGGTGTGTTATAGTAGTATGTTATAGTGGTGTGTTATAGTGGTGTGTTATAGTGGTGTGTTATAGTAGTATGTTATAGTGGTGTGTTATAGTAGTATGTTATAGTGGTGTGTTATAGTGGTATGTTATAGTGGTGTGTTATAGTGGTGTGTTATAGTAGTATGTTATAGTGGTGTGTTATAGTGGTGTGTTATAGTAGTATGTTATAGTGGTGTGTTATAGTAGTATGTTATAGTGGTGTGTTATAGTGGTGTGTTATAGTAGTATGTTATAGTGGTGTGTTATAGTGGTGTGTTATAGTAGTATGTTATAGTGGTGTGTTATAGTAGTATGTTATAGTGGTGTGTTATAGTGGTATGTTATAGTGGTGTGTTATAGTAGTATGTTATAGTGGTGTGTTATAGTAGTATGTTATAGTGGTGTGTTATAGTAGTATGTTATAGTGGTGTGTTATAGTAGTATGTTATAGTGGTGTGTTATAGTAGTAATGTTATAGTGGTGTGTTATAGTAGTATGTTATAGTGGTGTGTTATAGTAGTATGTTATAGTGGTGTGTTATAGTAGTATGTTATAGTGGTGTGTTATAGTGGTGTGTTATAGTGGTGTGTTATAGTGGTGTGTTATAGTGGTATGTTATAGTGGTGTGTTATAGTGATATGCTATAGCGATTATACTATAGTTTTTCTTAGCTGACGGTAAATTGCCATGTCCTTATCTTGATTGTTGTTCTCCTGTGTGTATGCAGGGGACACAAGACAGGCTGCATGTAACGAGTGTCTGCCCCAAAGCCAGTAGAGTGCCAAAGAGCCAAACTCAAAGTACGCTGGGTTCAAAATGCCTGGGCGCACGTTGTTAAGGGGAGGTTTTTAGTTTGGTCCCTAGCTATCCTTCAAGCTTAAGATTACACCCCCTTGAGCCTCTTTCAATATAAATTTTTACTTTTTTCGGTAGAAAAATGTCCCGGCTAAAAGCCGGTTCCTCTTAAATTACAGGCTCGCTATCGCTCGCCAGGATAAAATCGACACCTAAATGACACAAAAGGTCTTAAAATTGACAGAAATGGGTTGAAAGTTCTTAAAATCGTTAAAATAATGGGGCAAACGTCTTAAAATTAGAACAACAATGGGGCTAAACATGAGGGAGAAAGGAGTCAAGAAAAAAATCCCTCAAGTGGACATCTCCCCTTAACTGGGAGAACATGAAATTAATCTGACGCAAAGACACACAGAAGTAGTTTCATATTTTAAGGATTATGAATTTAGTTGCCAAGGGATTGAAATCAGAGTAAATTATGTTGAACGGGAATATTTTACTCAATTATCTTCACCATAGCTTGAGTCGCTGAAAGAGTAGGAAACGAAAGTCCAACAACATAGGGCACCATAAATCCAACATAGGGCACCATAAATCCAACATAGGGCACCATAAATCCAACATAGGGCACCATAAATCCAACATAGGGCACCATAAATCCAACATAAGGCACCATAAATCCAACATAAGGCACCATAAATCCAACATAAGGCACCATAAATCCAACATAGGGCACCATAAATCCAACATAGGGCACCATAAATCCAACATAGGGCACCATAAATCCAACATAGGGCACCATAAATCCAACATAGGGCACCATAAATCCAACATAGGGCACCATAAATCCAACATAGGGCACCATAAATCCAACATAGGGCACCATAAATCCAACATAGGGCACCATAAATCCAACATAGGGCACCATAAATCCAACATAGGGCACCATAAATCCAACATAGGGCACCATAAATCCAACATAGGGCACCATAAATCCAACATAGGGCACCATAAATCCAACATAGGGCACCATAAATCCAACATAGGGCACCATAAATCCAACATAAGGCACCATAAATCCAACATAGGGCACCATAAATCCAACATAGGGCACCATAAATCCAACATAGGGCACCATAAATCCAACATACAGTCTGGGTAAATACAAATAAAATCAAAATAAAAAATCGCTTTACGCCTTCAGAACTCCAACCATGTTTGGTTTCTCTTGTTTTAACGGGAAACAACTCCATAAAACACCCAAACAAGGATTTTATAGTCAACCTTTGTCTAGGTGTCTTGACCACTTCCACACGAGAGAGGTCCTTCCTAAGCTGAATATAGTCTTCCGGTGGTGGCTGGCTAGTGTGTGTGTGTGTGTGTGTAAGAGAGAGGCGGGGGAGATGGATTATTTGTAACCGTCATAATACGAAAGCTTTATACTGTTAATACTCAACAAAATCATTGGCTGGTATCTTGAATCATTCTATTGTAGTCCTCGGGTATAAAACACCGAAATCGGCCACACCAGTGAGTCAGTCCCTCTAGTACCATATCAAATTAGTACCTTAAACTGACAATGATAATTCATAAATCAGGTAAATGTAGGCAAAATAATTGAAAACGCGATGAAATTTGTTAGCCAGAATCAGCAGTAAGGCTAGAAAAAACTCCTATGGTTAGCTGCCAAAGTAATCTAAACAGAGTATAGTACCAGTGCTGCACGAGAGGACTAAAATGTCAGCGTTAACAGGGGTGCAGAGAGGTTAAATTCCTGTGCTAGAGTTACAAGCCAGCCAACCTACAGCCTGACAGATGTGGAAGTGTTAGAGTCAATTAGGAAGGTCAGGAGAGAGTTGTAGGTATTCGGGTAGAAACCATTAATGTGGGAGTACCGTAAGACACTTTAAGGAGGAAGGGTTTATTTAAGACCTTTCGCACCATTTCTTTGTAAGTATAAAGACCAATCGTGGCATTTAGGTGTTGATTTTTTCCTGGCGAGCGATAGCGAGCCTGTAATATAGAAGGAACCGGCATTCGGCCGGGAATTTTTTCTACCGAAAAATTTACAAATTTATCTTGAAGGGGGGTCCAGGGGGTGATTTTTAAGCTTGATGGAGGTCTAGCGAGGAAACTATAAAAGTTAGATAAATAAATTAACCCCCTCAGTCGTATATGACGCGATCGCGTCATCTGGCGCTTTCGCCAAAAAGTATCATATGACGCAATCGCGTCAAACGAACTTAGTGAAATAGCTCAATAATAAGTTTATGACGCGATTTGCGTCATATTGAGCTCAGTAAGTTAGGTAAGTTAGATCATAATCTGTCGGTTGATGGCAACCCCAAATTCCTCCGACTTCTAACGGTCCCTCAGTGTGAGAAAGACTGTTGTGGGGGAAATACAGGGCGCTCGGGCAACCCCTAACTTTCGTAAGTTAATATGTCTGGGGGGGTTAATAGACCAACAAAAAAACACTACCCCCTTAACAGACGTGCAGAGTGGTTAAAGTTCCATGCTAGAGTTACAAGCCAGCCAACCTACAGCCTGACAAGATGTGGAAGTGTTAGAGTCAATTAGGAAGGTCAGGAGAGAGTTGTGGGGACGTTGGTAGAGTCCGGTAGAAACATTTACAGTGGGAGTACCGTAAGCTAAAATACGCATTTTGACAGTTTATTCTGGCTATCATTAGGTTAGAGTGTTTAAGATATGTATGTGGTGACCCAGGTTCGAATCCCAGGACGATCACCAGCTTTCATTAATTTCATTGGGAGGTGATTGGTGCTGGGAGTGAGAAAAACCCGCAATTAGATTAGACAATTTTATACAGTGTAAGATGGTAATGTGGAAATTATAACTATCTCGATTAACCCTCTGAGTTCCATATGCCCTTCCTAATCTCAAAAAATCGTCTAATAATAGCCGGAAAACAGAAAGAAATGCGTATTGGATCTTGAAAAGGTTAATCTCGCCAACTGGGCCTTATAATTCACCAACCTATAAAAAAATACTTATCTTTCTTTATCCTGGCTATCATTATACGATCTTCAAGAATCAAAGGGGTCAAAAGTAACTAATTTATACCTCTCTTTTCCCACAGCTCCTTCCTAAACTGAATATAATCAACAGGAGAGAGAAGTATAGGGATATTGGTAGCCTGAAGTAGAGAGGAATTATAAGAGTACTTTTTCTCTAACTTCTTTTCTGGCAACATTGTGTTTAGTAATATAGTTTTGTAATATAATGTATATATAGTATATTAAATTATTGCATATACTGTATATAATTCGTTTGCTGAAATTAGTATCAGCTGTATTACATTTGTTGGGAAGTAAACGACTATTAAATCAATGTTAATATCAGGTCTAAGTGATGCAATCTTGCAAGTGTTGTCAAGGGTCAGATATATACTGTACGGTAGTAGTAAATAGCACTAATTGGAAGAACCTTGATCCCTGGAGATACCCACACCCATATCATGCTAACCCTCACACGTACACCCACACATATACCCACACTTACATCCAACCAACGCTTACACCCACACCCACACCCACACATACACCCAACCAACCCATACACTTCCACCTACACCCACACCCAAACCTACACACACACCAACTCCCGCACACACATATACAGTACATCCTACCCCACACAACCACACCCACACATACACCAATACCCACACTCACAGCCAACCAACCCTTACTCATACACCCACACCCACACCCACACCAGCACACACACCTACACCCATACCCATATCAGAACATATCCATAAAAAATGTCCCGATGCAATTCATGTACAAATATTAATGTTATCGCTAAATATTTACGATAGTCCGCCCTCTACCTATTTACGATAGTCCGCCCCCTACCTATTTACGATAGTCCGCCCCCTACCTATTTACGATAGTCCGCCCCCTACCTATTTACGATAGTCCGCCCCCTACCTATTTACGATAGTCCGCCCCTGACTATTTACGATAGTCCGCCCTTGACTATTTACGATAGACTCCGCCCCTGACTATTTACGATAGTCCGCCCCTGACTATTTACGATAGTCCGCCGGCCGCTAACCCTATTTACGATAGTCGGGCGCCCCCTACCTATTTACGATTAGTCCGGCCCCCTACCTATTTACGATAGTCTCGCCCCGCTATCCTAGATTTACGATAGTCCGCCCCCTACCTATTTACGATAGTCCGCCCCCTACCTATTTACGATAGTCCGCCCCTGACTATTTACATAAGCTGTTTACCGGTCCGCATTTACCAACATCTTAGTGGCTCCGTAATTTCAGGTGGGCTATAAAAATCACAGTAAAATAATCGAAAATTGCGGTGATCTCAAAAAATAGTCGAATAGACACGTTCGACAAGGCAATCATACTAAGAAACTGTTTTGAATGTTGGCATTAAGGGTATTTGTTTAAGGAGAACCTGGTTATCATATTTTGAAAACCCTCAACCCAATCCATTATTATACTAATATAACTCTAGCAAAAAACAAAGGCATGTAGAACAATGTGCTACTAAATCCTTAACCCCTTCAGCACCATGGCGACTCTTCACTTTTCATTCTGGCTAAAGTTAAAAGATTGTATACAGCTTAAGAATAACCTATGTCCTATGGTATTCAGAGGGTTATGGAGATCGTATTTACCTCTTTAAATTCTAGAGGTAGACTATAAGCTACATAAAAGCGTCGAATGTTAGCCAGATTAAGATGAAAACTACAGATCACCGTGCTGAAAGGGTTAAACTACAGATCACCGTGCTGAAAGGGTTAAATTACAGATCACACCGGCGGCTGGAAATGTTGTTAAACTACAGATCACCTGGGGCTGAAAGGGGTTAAATTACAGATGCTTACCACGTGTTTGGGGCTGAAAGGGTTAAATTACACATCATTGTGCTGAAAGGGTTAAATTCGATATACAAGCTTTTAGCATCTGGTATTGCCATGAGCACGCCTAAACAAAGAAATAATACATTTATAGTAAACAATTAAATACAATATTATATATATATATATATAATATTTATATTTTTATTTAATATACGCGGATCTAATATATATATATATACTGTATATATATATATATACTGTATATTATATATATAGAGAGAGAGAAAGAGGGAGTACTTGGATTATTGCTAAGACATAGATAGGTCACATATCTAAATAAAAATAACATAGTAGACATATTTAGAGT
>CM064485.1:6025696-6028196 GCA_032716605.1 Paralithodes platypus | reverse complement strand
AAGACATGATGAGCACCAAACAATACATAACATACCATAAACAAAGACATGATGAACACCAAACAATACATAACATACCATAAACAAAGACATGATGAGCACCAAACAATACATAACATACCATAAACAAAGACAATGAGCACCAAACAATACATAACATACCATAAACAAAGACATGATGAGCACCAAACAATACATAACATAACCATAAACAAAGACATGATGAGCACCAAACAATACATAACATACCATAAACAAGACCATGATGAGCACCAAACAATACATAACATACCATAAACAAAGACATGATGAGCACCAAACAATACATAACATACCATAAACAAAGACATGATGAGCACCAAACCATACATAAACATACCATAAAACAAGGACATGATGAGCACCAAACAATACATAACATACCATAAACAAAGACATGATGAGCACCAAACAATACATAACATACCATAAACAAAGACACGATGAACACCAAACAATACATAACATACCATAAACAAAGACATGATGAGCACCAAACAATACATAACATACCATAAACAAAGACATTATGAACACCAAACAATACATAACATACCATAAACAAAGACATGATGAGCACCAAACAATACATAACATACCATAAACAAAGACATGATGAGCACCAAACAATACATAACATACCATAAACAAAGACACGATGAGCACCAAACAATACATAACATACCATAAACAAAGACATTATGAACACCAAACAATACATAACATACCATAAACAAAGACATGATGAGCACCAAACAATACATAACATACCATAAACAAAGACACGATGAACACCAAACAATACATAACATACCATAAACAAAGACATGATGAGCACCAAACAATACATAACATACCATAAACAAAGACTTGATTAACACCAAACAATACATAACATACCATAAACAAAGACACGATGAGCACCAAACAATACATAACATACCATAAACACAGACTTGATGAGCACCAAACATACATAACATACCATAAACAAAGACATGATGAGCACCAAACAATACATGACATACCATAAACACAGACATGATGAGCAACAACAATACCATAACATACCATAAACAAGACATGATAGCACCAAACAATACATAACATACCATAAACAAAGACATGATTACCAAACAATACATAACATACCATAAACAAAGACATGATGAGCACCAAACAATACATAACATACCATAAACAAAGACATGATGAGCACCAAACAATACATAACATACCATAAACAAAGACACGATGAACACCAAACAATACATAACATACCATAAACAAAGACCATGATGAGCACCAAACAATCATAACATACCATAAACAAAGACATGATGAACACCAAACAATACATAACATACCATAAACAAAGACATGATGAGCACCAAACAATACATAACATACCATAAACAAAGACATGATGAGCACCAAACAATACATAACATACCATAAACAAAGACATTATGAACACCAAACAATACATAACATACCATAAACAAAGACATGATGAGCACCAAACAATACATAACATACCATAAACACAGACGATGAGCACCAAAACATACATAACATACTATAAACAAAGACATGATGAGCACCAAACAATACATGACATACCATAAACAAAGACGATGAGCACCAAACAATATAACATAACATTACCATAAACAAAGACACGATGAACACCAAACAATACATAACATACCATAAACAAAGACATGATGAGCACCAAACAATACATAACATACCATAAACAAAGACATGATGAGCACCAAACAATACATAACATACCATAAACAAAGACATGATGAGCACCAAACAATACTACATCCATAAACAAAGACATGATGAGCACCAAACAATACATAACATACTATAAACAAAGACATGATGAGCACCAAACAATACATAACATACCATAAACAAAGACATGATGAGCACCAAACAATACATGACATACCATAAACAATAAATATATAATGTGCAAAACGAGAGACTCTGAAGGAAATGATTGGAAAGAAAGCAAAAAGACCAAAACCAAGAACACAAAATCGAACAAAATGAAATGAAAGATAAAATAAGAAACAAACAATAAAGAAAGGGATGGAGAAGGAAGGACATAATTAGAGAGAAAATAGACATAGAGAAAGGGAAACAAAGAAATGTGATGAAGACGGAAGAAGAGAATGAGATAAAAAGAGAAGAGGAGAGAAGGGAACAAAGGCACGAGATAGGATAATAAAAATAGAATGGCAGCCAAAATTAACTCGCTCTCTCGCATTCTTTCTCTCTCACTCACTCTCACACTCTCTCACTCACTGACTCACTCACTGACTCACTGACTCACTCACACACTCTGTGTGTGTGTGTGTAGGCCATGTGTGTCTTTTCAAGCCCAAATGTTTCTTCCTCGAGTTTTAACACAAATATGGCTCCGGAATTATTAATAATTTTT
>CM064485.1:6020696-6023196 GCA_032716605.1 Paralithodes platypus | reverse complement strand
TTTATCTCTACATATACGGTTTTTATCTCTAGATATAAGAGCACAACACCCCCAACAGAATCGAAAACAAACTTGTGAATACAATCTTTGTCGCTGTATGTAAACGTAATATTCTTGTTCTGACTAACACTGTATGATTTATTTATTTTTGAAAAAGACCTATAGGTATCAAAGAGGTACGGTACAGATTCGGCTAACCTATTGACATCCACAGCTCCTTCCCAAGTTGAACAAGTTCGTTCGATGATAACCATAGCAAATAACGAACCTATATCGTCTTGTTACTTGAGGGATAATTGAAGCTGAAATTGTGGAGGTCGGGCAGCACTTTTGACGGTGCCTGTAGCTTCCTGTCTGCTAACACTCCCTTCTGCCACCATTTATTTTACTCACCGCCCCTCCTGTCTAAGATTAATGAACAGACTGAGAGAGAGAGAGAGAGAGAGAGAGAGAGAGAGAGAGAGAGAGAGAGAGAGAGAGAGAGTGAGAGTGAGTGAGTGTGTGTGTATGTGTGTGTGTTACAACCAGAATGAACAAGAACATTACAGGTGGAGTGATCAACCATTAAGCAAAATCAAATAGTAAAATAAGAATTAAACGACAGGAAACAAAAGGCAAATAATCAGGAATATAATGAAAGAAGAGAAACACGAAAAGAAGGAGAAAAACATAAAACAAAACTAAACAAATATAGTAAGGTAGAATATACTGTATTTGACAATAAATATAACCATAGTAAAAGAAGAATTACAAATATAAACCCGAGGACGTAAATTAAATAACAAGGCCCATAAATAACAGTAGAGTAGAAGTTAATAAGACAAGGAACAGAAGAAAGAACCATCAAGACAAGAATGGGGATGTGAAGGCGAAAGAGGAAGTAATTTAGGCGTGTTAAGTGAGGGGTTACGGAGGCTACCTGGGGGCACAATACACGTAAACAAACACCAGACAACGGGACTAAAGTATCATTATGTATCTATAATTTCTTTGTGTAACATTTTTCTACCAAAACATATACAAATTTATCTCGGAGATTTTTAAGCTTGATGGAGGTCTAGGGAGTAAACCTAAAACACAAAACAAAAACAAAATCTTTAACCTCAGTACAAATGTTATTTAACTCTGTCATTAGTTGAGGACGTATTTTTACACTTTATCCTGGCTATCATTCGACCATTTGTTTACAACTTAGGAAGGACATGTAGGTATATAAAAAGGGTACAACTATCTCAGTTAACTCTGTAGCTCCCACAAGTTTCTACCTAAACTGATTACAATTGTATATTAATAGCCAGAATAAGTCTAGGAAGCAGCTAACTCTGAGTGTTCTAATTAAACATATAGCCATACAAAAAATAAATAAATACAAAAAACAATAGCAATACTGGTTAAAACTAGACATGGACTAAAACTATGTGTTTTTGTTTTATGTTTATTTAGGGAAGAGTTAGTCTCGTAGGTAGCTCTCGGAAGGTCCCGTACTGTCTCGCTTAATTTATTTCCTCCGCTCCTTTTACTCACAGCTTCACCGTTCTCTGGCTTGTCTTGTAACCCTTTCTTCACTATGTTATTGTCGTTTCTTGGCCTTTGTTCCTTCCATTTTACTCACGCAATTCACTTTTTGTATTCTTCTTTTGCCTTTTCACTCCTCACTTTTTTCATTTTCAGTTCTATTATATATAGTATTGCCATTATTCATACTTGCCCCTTTCATCCTCCCTTCGCTTATATTACTGTTATTTGCGTTATAATATTATAAATAGTTGAAAAATACCAAGGATAAATGTTTTAGTCCCGTTTTGGGGTATTTTGTTTACTTCTAGTGTGTCATTGTGCCGTTTTTCATGCTTGGCCTTTAAATACTCCTTTCGTTTATATGACTGTTATTTGCGTTATAATATAAACAATAGCTAACAAAGAAAAAAACAACAAGATTAAATATTTTAGTGCCGTTGTTGGGTGTTTTGTTTACTTCCATTGTGTCCCCCAGGTAGCTCCCGGAAGCTCCCGTAGTGCCTCACTTAACGTCACTAATTCGCTTCCTCTCCCACTCTCTTAGGTTTGTTTTTGTTGTTTTGTTATTTATTTCTGTTATCTTAAAGTTTTATCTTTTATCTCATATATTACTACTACTTTTATCTTGCTATATTACTAACCCATGCAGTACGGCGACATATTTTGTATTGGTAGTCTGTGAATCATTAGACGATATTATTCACCGCAGGGCTGACCCCTACATATACTGTACTACTGCATATCATGCAAAACTATTCCCAATTATCTTTTTGACTCCCACAGAACCTTCATAAAATGTATAGCTCGTCTTCAAATAGCCTGAATTAAATGCAAATGACATCACTCGTACTGGATAGTATCAAAGTATAACAAACCACTTTAGACAAACCACGCCTGCAAGTTACAAGAACACTGGAAACATGTACAAATTTATCTCGAAAGAGGGTTTTGAGGGTATTGTTTGTAAGTTTGATGCAGGACT
>CM064485.1:6003196-6010696 GCA_032716605.1 Paralithodes platypus | reverse complement strand
AAGAAACAAAATAAACAAACACAAACTATAGTGTGTTAAATAAGACTTACAAGAGTACGGAGTTGTGGGCGAATATACCTCTTGCCGAACGGACTGGGGTTTAGGGTACCTGTTATAAGGCCTTGGATCGATATGTAGGAAATAACTTAGGGGAGGTACTATCTATCTATCTATCTATCTATCTATCTATCTATCTATACACCTACCTATCTATCTATCTATCTATCTATCTATCAATCTATCTATCTATCTATCTATACACCTACCTATCTATCTATCTATCTATACACCTATCTATCTATCAATCTATCTATCCATCTATCTATCTATCTATATTATATATCTATTTTTATACCTATCTATCTATCTATCTATCTATCTATCTATCTATTGTCAGACACCATGATCTCAGAGGGGGTGGCCACGAATGAATAGCACATCTGTCACCCGTCAGCCTTAAGACATGTATAATATTTTTCCTTAGCGAAGATAAGATACAGTACCGGTATATAACGCATTCAGTACCAGGAACGTCTTTTTCATCCAATTCTGCCAACTATTAGACACTTTTATGCAACTTAGGCAGGACTTCTAGCAATAATAAGGCTTCAAACTATCTCAACCAACCCTTATAGCAACCACAGGTCCTTCCTAATCTGCACATTATCGTCTAAATATAGCTAGAATAAAATATAACACACACCAATGGTACTCAAAGGGTTAAATATATACAACACTTAAAGGCCTGTCACACTGGCGTCCCGACCTTTTCAGACTGTATTATGACCGCGTGTTTCGCAAAGCCTGGTGCATAGTTCTGCAACCCTTTCAGCTCGATGACGTATTTTTCATCATATTCTGGTTACCATTAGATGATTTTCTTTAGCCAGGTCCCCCACATTTGGTTTCGACCCAGAATTCTGTAAAATCTGCCAAGGACGGCGAAAGGACGTGTTGACAAAGTCCTGTGTGTGACAAAGGCTTTAGGCCTACACCCTCATCTCTTTCATCCTATTCTGCTCCCAACTCTTCAGCACACACACTAACTCACACATACTCTCTCTCTCTCTCTCTCTCTCTCTCTCTCTCTCTCTCTCTCTCTCTCTCTCTCTCTCTCTCTCTCTCTCTCTCTCTCTCTCTCTCTCTCTCTCTCTCTCTCTCTCTCCAGGACGATGAGAAAAAAGAACATCAAAAGATAATGAGAGGCGCCACGGACAAGGCAACGCAGCAGAAGACACACTCCCCTTAACTCCACCAGAAAAACCGCCCTTGTAACTCTAGGTGACAAGAGCGAGTTTCCTCTGCCGGCAAGGAGGTAAACAAATCTCTGGCCCTGCCTAAATACCGGGTCCTTCAATATGGTGATGTTTGTGTTCGTGTGTGTATGTGGAGTTAATGCTCTCTCTCTCTCTCTCTCTCTCTCTCTCTCTCTCTCTCTCTCTCTCTCTCTCTCTCTCTCTCTCTCTGTTTCTCTCACTCTCAGTCTCTCTCTCTCTCTCTCTCTCTCTCTCTCTCTCTCTCTCTCTCTCTCTCTCTCTCTCTCTCTCTCTCTCTCTCGAAAGTATTCCACGGCATTTACATATTATTCGCAAACATTTATTCATGATATTAATCACAAAAACAACTTTCAAACTAAACACTTTCTTGCTTGGACAGTCTGCAGATAATCAACATTATACTGCATGCACACATACCCAAGTCAAGGCATTTGTAACTGAATATTCAACAAGTAATGCAATGGAAATAGTTTTGTATGTTAACCTGCAAATATTTTGAAGGAGCAAGTCTGAATATAATGGTTTGGAATAATATATCTAAGTCTATCTAGCTCTCTCTCTCTCCCTCGCTCTCTCTCTCTCTCTCTCTCTCTCTCTCTCTCTCTCTCTCTCTCTCTATATATATATATATATATATATATATATATATATATATATATATATATATATAAAAGAGGTGTTCATGTTCAATTTAATCTTCAGAAAAATGGTTAAGCTTTAATCATTTCGGCATCATAATGATTCACAGATGAGCTTATTAAAGTTAATCAAATATTGATTTGAAACCCGTGACTACCCAAAGCATTTAGCGGGATAAATTATTGACTTAGCTTCACTGACTAATGTTGTGTGTGTAAATACCGGCCCTCCAATTTGGCCTCTCTCTCTCTCTCTCTCTCTCTCTCTCTCTCTCTCTCTCTCTTCCTCGCTTCGGTCCTCCAAGCACTTCTTCTCCTGGCTACACACCATTCTCCGACGCTCTCCCTCCTCCTCTCCTCTCTCTCCAGTCCACCCATCCTCTCCTCATACCCCCCAGTCATTCGTCATCCTCATCTCTCTGTCGAGTGAGGTGAATGACTAGGCTGTGTGTGGGTGTTTCCTATTGTGTGTGTGTGTGTTTGTGTGTGTGTGTGACTGTATGTGTGTGTGTGTGTATTTGTGCGTGATAATAATAATAATGTGTTAATTTCGAGCCGGTAGCCAATGAGGCACAACATGGGATCTTGGGTTTTAACATGATGGATCACTTGTCGGGATGGCTTGATGGAGTTTTAACATGATGGATCACTTGTCGGGATGGCTTGATGGAGTTTTAACATGATGGATCACTTCTCGGGATGGCTTGATGGAGTTTAACATGATGGATCACTTGTCGGGATGGCTTGATGGAGTTTAACATGATGGATCACTTGTCGGGATGGCTTGATGGAGTTTTAACATGATGGATCACTTGTCGGGATGGCTTGATGGAGTTTTAACATGATGGATCACTTGTCGGGATGGCTTGATGGAGTTTTAACATGATGGATCACTTGTCGGGATGGCTTGATGATTCTTTAACATGATGGATCACTTGTCGGGATGGCTTGATGGAGTTTTAACATGATGGATCACTTCTCGGGATGGCTTGATGGAGTTTAACATGATGGATCACTTGTCGGGATGGCTTGATGGAGTTTAACATGATGGATCACTTGTCGGGATGGCTGGAATGTAGTTTTAACATGATTGAGTCACTTCCGGGATGGCTTGATGGAGATTTACCATGATGGATCACTTGTCGGGATGGCTTGATGGAGTTTTACCATGATGGATCACTTGTCTCTCTCCTGGATGGCCTTGATGGAGTTTTAACATGATGGATCACTTGTCGGGATGGCTTGATGGAGTTTTAACATGATGGATCACTTCTCGGGATGGCTTGATGGAGTTTAACATGATGGATCACTTGTCGGGATGGCTTGATGGAGTTTAACATGATGGATCACTTGTCGGGATGGCTTGATGGAGTTTTAACATGATGGATCACTTGTCGGGATGGCTTGATGGAGTTTTAACATGATGGATCACTTGTCGGGATGGCTTGATGGAGTTTTAACATGATGGATCACTTGTCGGGATGGCTTGATGGAGTTTTAACATGATGGATCACTTGTCGGGATGGCTTGATGGCGTTTTAAACTGTTGGATCACTTGTCCGGATGGCTTGATGTAGTTAGTTTGCTAAAAACCTGATGATGCACTTGTCGTGATTTGCTTGATGGAGTTTTAACATGATGGATCACTTGTCGGGATGGCTTGATGGAGTTTTAACATGATGGATCACTTGTCGGGATGGCTTGATGGAGTTTTGACAAGTTTTAAGATTAGGTGTATATAATGTAACCCTTTCAGTACGGCAACAATTTATGACTTCAATCTTAGCATAAACACAGAGTATACAGATTAACCCTTTGAGTACCAGCGACTTGCGTTGTATTATATTCTAGCTATATTTGGACGATATTATGCCGTTTAGGAAGGATCTGTAGTAGTTAAAAGAGTTGATTGAGATAGTTTTCGACAGCCTTCTTAATTGCTTAGCGCCCGGACCTAAAACGGAATAAATCCGTTACATTTTGCCAGAATATGATGAAAAGGACGTCCCTGTTATTGAATGGGTTATTTTTGTTAGTCGACTGATTAGCCTATCCTTATAAACTATAGATTCAGAAGCAATCAGAACATGATTGCCGACCGAAAACTAACTCACCCTGTTACAAAACGTTTTCTACCCACAACATGCGGGCGATTTTCTCCCCCCATGGTCCGTCTGTCTGTCCAAGATGATCATGGTTAGCAACATGTCCGATATTGATGTTTTAATAGGGTCACTGTATCGTTGTCGGGGTGCGGGGTGGAGGGGAAGGGGCTTGGTAATGTGGTGGGGGGAGGGGGGCATGGCTAGGATGGTAGGGTGAGGGGGGGGGGGGAGCAAAGTGGAGGGAACACGATCTATAACAACATAATCGCCGAACAAAATAACTACTGAACAAAAGTTCACGAGCGACTCTCCCCACAGATGTTCATGGGTAGCAACATGTCCGATATTGATGTTTTAATAGGGTCATTGTATCGTTGTCGGGGTGCTGCGGGGTAGAGGGGAGGGGGGTGGGGGGCAGGGATAGGAATGTGGGGTAGAATGGAAGAGGGGGAGGATAGGAAGGTGGGGTGATATGAAGGTCGGATAGAATGGAGGAGGAGAGGGGAGGGGGGGGGGGCAAAGTGGAGGGAATACGAGCCAATATCATCTTTACCGCCTTCCTCCCAGTACTTTAAACGAGTTACTGGTATTGTTTTGGGAGGATAGTACCATTTTCTTTGAAGAACTCTGTCTACGTATTGTGCATAAGCCTGCTATCCATTAGATAAATACAACATGAGTTATACGTAATACAGGAAGTTAGATGTTACGAAGAATACGTTTTATATTCTATAGGCAAATTAAAAATGAGTTATAAGTTACGGTATACAAAAGGTTAATGTTGTGATAAATACGTTATATATTTATACTGTTATAGGCACATTAAAATTGTGTTATGCGTTATACATAAAGTTAGATGATAAGAGGAACACGTATTCTGTTACAACAAAACTGAGTTGATTATACATGGGCACAAATTATCAAGTATTATATTACAAATCGAATCGAAATTTTGAATGATCCTGAAAATATACATTGTGTTATATTCAGAATTCGTCATATCCGTTTTATCCTCTCAGTCGGCTATTTACCATTAATTTTGACATAGTATATTCTTTAAAACCATCCTTTCCAGCAACTATCAGTTACGATTTTTTCAGTGCTAAGCATCAGTTACAGAACAAAATCACCTAACGCGTCACATATCGGTTCACAGTGAACTTCTCTACAATACTTACTGTATTCGAAATTCCAGCTATTCATAAATATTAAGTTCACAAGGTTTTATACTCGGAAATTAAAAACCATCCTCTTTCTAAGCGTCGTCGGAATTAACTGCCCCCTACAAACTCTATTCATGGTCTATCTCTCCTTCTCCCTCTCCTGCCCCGTCAAAAAAAAAAAAAAATCAAATACATGTATTGCACATTACAATTAGTTTAAGGTAGTGCAGATCATTATTTACTTTCTGCTTGGTCCCGTTTGACTATGGGTTCAAGAATATTTGAAAACACATGTTAATCATTCCCTAAATTAAATTTGACAGATTCGTGTTGTATGCTGCACATTTATTAAAAAACCTTTTCATACTCTTTCCATCTTTTCGTTTATTCATTGCAGCGGTTTAGTTTATCCTCTATCAGTCTTACACATTTTTTCATTTTAGTGTATTATTACTTTATTTATGTTTACAATACTTCTTACATATCACGGTCGTTTTCCAATATATTAAGTACACTGGCTATATTTTCATACTTCTAATTTACCACGTAAAGTTTTATTTACTTCTTCTTTATTATTTTATTTTTTTAAAACGATTATTTTTTTTTTCAGCATCCTCCACCAATTGTTTCCACATCAACAAGTTTTTCCCCTGTTTGATACATCCATGCCAACCTAATTTCCACTATGTTTTATTGAAAATATTTGTGTGTGAGAGTGTGTGTGGGTGTGGGTGTGTGTGTGTGTGTGTGTGTGTGTGTGTGTGTGTGTGTGTGTGTGTGTGTGATATATATATATATATATTTACAGTATGTGTAACTCCCTCCTCTAATTCACACACACACTCTCTCTATCTCTCTCACACACACACGCACACAACACAACACAAGACAACACACACACACACACACACTTATTTACACACTCACCCTTATTCCTCCAAGTCCCTCAAGAGAGCCTAGAACGTCTCTCGTGAGCTGCATCTTGACTAATGTTTTTATAATGAAGGGAATCTTAGCAGGAGCCCCAAAACCACTATACTATACCACTAGGCTAACAAAAACGCCTTACCAAAGTTCGTTCAGACTTAAAACATGCCCACCCTGACCCCTTCAATCCAAATTTGTACATTTTTCGACAGCCGATTTATTTTCATAAATTACAGGCTCACTATCGGGCCCCCCCCCCCCCCCCATGGTACTTGAATGAGTTAAAGCGAATCATTATCGCCAAACGTCTTAACATTTCGAAACTAATGGGGCTATACGGGGGAGGTTCCAAAAAGGCCCTCCGTCAGACCAAATAGTGTTAATTAAGAGAGAGGGGAGGTGGCACAAGTCCAGCAAGACAATTAAGGAAATAGAGGGAGAGATTAATGAGGGTAGAGAGAGAGAGAGAGAGAGAGTGAGTGAGTGAGTGAGTGAGTGAGTGAGTGAGTGAGTGAGTGAGTGAGTGAGTGAGAGTGTGAGTGAGTGAGTGAGAGAGAGAGAGAGAGAGATATAGAGAGTTTAGATTGAGTGCTTTGAGTGAGTGAGTGAGTGAGTGAGTGAGTGAGTGAGAGTGAGAGTAAATGAGAGTGTGTGTGTATGATGTGTGAGTGTCTCAGCTGTCTGTCCAAGTGTGTGTGTAAAACATAAAAATCGTCATCCGTTTTTTAGGGTTTCACATGAGGAAGAAACAAGTTATAAAATACACTCCAAAACGTTGGCAGAATGAATAAAAACACTATTTGAGAAGGAACACTTTATTGACAACGTTTCGCAGATAGCTTCTTCAAATAGTGGTTTAAATAAGCCTTTCAAGATCCGATTACGCATTTCCTTCATATCAGAAAGGATATATGGAAATCAGAGGGTTAATTGAGATAGTCTTTATCCTCATAATTCCCGTAGATCCTTCCTAAGCAGCATAAAACCATCAAATGATAGCCAGAATAAGCATAAAAGGTTTAGTTTACCTTCCGTTCTTTCCTTTCCAAAATATTTATAAAAACGTCTAATGAGGGCCAGAACAAACTGTAGTCAAAATGCGTCATACTCTTTAAAAGGGTTAAGGGAGGTATTTTTTTATGGACCCCCTTCTCCATTATGTTTAGCCCCAATAGTTATGAGATTCTAATACGTTCTCCCCATTAGTTTGGCGATTTTAAGACCTTGTGTACCATTTAGGTGTCGATTGTTTCCTGGCGAGTGATAGCGACCCTGTAATTTGGGAGGAATCGGACTTTGGCCGGAACATTTTCTACAGAAGAATGTACACATTTATCTAGAAGAGGGGTCTTGGGGGTAATATTTCAAGCTTGGTAGAGGTCTTTTGAAA
>CM064485.1:5996708-6003096 GCA_032716605.1 Paralithodes platypus | reverse complement strand
GGGAGGGGGTGGGGGGCGGGAGGGGGAGGGGGGGGGGGGGAAGGAAGGAGGGTGGGGGTTGGGGTGGGGGGGGGGGGGGAGTTAACCAACAACGGGCCCCCTAAAACCTACCCCCCCTAACTCCCCGCATCCCCCTAACCCCCGCTACCACCCCTACCCACCTTCCCCTCCCGCCCTTCCCTCCTTCCTTCCCTTAACCCCTGCCCCCTCCCGCCCACCAACCTTCCTACCACCCACTCCCTATCCCCCCCAACCCACTCCTTCCCTCCCACCCCTCACAGCTCCGCCCCCCCCTCCCCGCCCCCCCATAAAACACGTATAGCCTTTTTTAGCCCCAGTCATTTAAGTTTGTGTGGAGATGTTAGGTTAGGTTAGGGAGGTTTTATATATATATAATATATATATATATATCATATCTATTATATCTTATATATATATATATATATTTATAGGTAGCAAACGGAAGAAAAAGAGAAAAAATGGACAGGATTAGAGAAGAGGGAGAGAGAGGAGAGAGATGAGAAGCAGGGCTCTAGAGGAAGGGGAGAGAGAGAGAGAGAGAGAGAGAGAGAGAGAGAGAGAGAGAGAGAATTTTTATTATTGAAGGAAATCTAGGGGCCATAAAACAACGAGCCACACCTAAACGCTATAAAGGGAACTATATCCTAAGACTGCAGAGGGTGGTTCTTTAATAACAGGTGTGGCAGGAATGTGTTGATTGGGGCAGCAGCAGGTGTACACAGTGCCCAAGTCTACCCGGCAAATGCACACACACTACCTTTTATTTCATTTGCTATTTTTTTGTTTTGTTCTATATTCGCCCTAACCTCACGTAAGCCAGTCATAACTCGCATAGCGTACAGTTGTCGTCAATATGTCGTACAGTTGTCGTCAATATGTCGTACAGTTGTCGTCAATATGCCTTGGAGACTAGTTTGATACTGGGTAGTAGGTAGGTAGGCGGGTGGGTAGGTGAGGTGGGGGGGGGGGTGGTGGGGGGTGGTAGGTAGGTAGGTAGGGTGGGTTGGGGTGGGGTGGTGGTTGGGTGGGTGGGTGGGTGTGGGGGGTGGGTGGGTGGGTGGGTGGGTGGGTGGGTGGGGTGGGTAAGGTAGAGGTAGGTGGGTGGGTAGGTGGGTTAGGTGGGGGTGGGTGGGTGGGTGGGGGGGTGGGGGGGGTTAGGTAGGAGGTAGGTAGGTAGGTAGGTGAGGTGGTTTGGGTGGTAGGTATGGGTGGGTGGGTGGGTGGGCGGGTAGATAGGTAGGTAGGTAGCGAGATAGGTAGGTAGGTAGGGTGAAAGGTAGGTAGGGAGATAGGTAGGTAGGTAGGTAAGGTGGGGTGGGTGGGTGGGTGGGTGGTGTGGGTGGGTGGTTGGGTGGGTGGGGGTGGGTGGGTGGGTTGGGTGGGTGGGTGGGTGGGGGGGTGGGTGGGTGGGTGGGTGGGGGGGTGGTGGGTGGTGGGTGGGTAGGTGGGTTGCAGGTGGGTGGTGGGTAGGTAGGTGGGTGGGAGGTTGGGTGGCTGGGTGGGGGTGGGTGGGTGGGTAGGTGGTGGGTGGGTGGTAGGTAGGTGGGTGGTGGTAGTGGTGGTGGTGGTAGGTAGGTAGCTCGGTAGGTAGGTAGGTGGTAGGGGGGTAGGTGGGTAGGGGGGTGGGGTGGGTAGGTAGGTGGGTAGGTGGGTAGGTAGGTAGGTAGGTAGGTAGGTAGGTAGGTAGGTAGGTAGGTGCTAGGTACTAGGTAGGTACGTAGGTAGGAGAGGTAGGTAGGGGGTGGGCAGGTGAGTGGGTGATTGGATGGGTAGGTAGGGGGGTAGGGGTGTGTAGGTAGGTGTGTAGGTAGGGGACGTAGGTAGTGGAGGTAGGAGTGAAACACAAATGAGAAAGAGTGTTTTCAGAGGGTCGACGAAAAATACGTTAATTTTTATTTTGTTTATACATATATATTATATTTAAATATACCATTAACCCCTGCACCACCATTACGTAATTTTTATCATGGTCTGGTTATTATTAGACTATTTTCTTTAGTTTACCTCCCCGACTCGACTCCCCGACTTACCTCCCCGACTCGGATGGGTAAATACGATCTCATTACACCCTCTTAATAACATAGGTCCTTCTTAAACTGCATAACATACTACTGAGAACACGACCATTCAGGTATTAAGATTGCAGAGTCCTAGCTATACTTGTGAAACCTGAGACCTGGCTGACGGCACTCGGTCACCGCTACCAAGGTCAACACACACACACACACACACACACACACACACACACACACACACACACACACACACACACACACACACAACAACCTAAACCATATTGCGTAAGTGTAAAATATCATTAAAGTAAAATAATGAAATAAAATGAATGCGTAATAAGAATGGACGATATGTATAAGCAAAACAATATTATCCTATTCTATATAATATACCGGCATTAGTAAACCCAGCGAGCAAACAGCATTAGGCAAGTTATTCATTACCTCTCGGCGCTGAATGGAGGAGGTAAAAATATCTCTCTCCGGCCCGATAATTAATTAGGCCGTGCGTGGAACGAGGGAGTGATGTCATGCTTCGGTTTAGCTCGGAGGGGGAGGGAGGGAGGCTGGGAGGGAGAGGGGGGTAAGGGGCGGGGGGAGGTGGATTGGGAGGGAGAGAGGAGGGAGGGGATGGGAAGGCAGGTTAAGACAGAAGTAGAGATCCTATAGTTAGACATACTATTACTTACGGTACTGTAGGGTCTCTAGACAGAAGGGAGGAGAGGATAGGGATTGAGAGAGAGGAATGGAGGGAAAGATGGGATGGGAGGATAGGTATTGGGAGAGAGGGAAGGGGAGGTGAAGATAGGAATTGAGAGAAGGGGTGAGGATAGGGGAGGGTGAAGATAGGGATTGAGAGGAGGAGGATAGGGATAGGGGTTGACAGAGAAGGGATGGGTAGGGAGGGATGGAGGGAAAGATAGGAGGGGAGGGGTGGCGGGAAGGAGGAGAGGGTAGGGGTGGAGTAAAGGATGGGAAGGGGAGGGAGGTGAGAGGGGATAGGAAGGTAAATGATAGCAAGGGAAGGAAGGGATGGGAACATAATGGTAGGGTAAGGAAGGTTAGATAAAGGCTGACTGGATGGCCAAGGGAGTTAGGGCACCACTAATACTCCGGTTTAGGTAATGGCCTGGCTGTTACATAGTGGGTTCGAGTCTTGCACAGGGTCAGGGGAGTTTGTGAGGTGAACTCTTACTTGTTGATGTCTATACCCTGTTCATTATAGCTAGGCCAGAAATACAGACTTCAACCACGTATAATTAAACAATGACTACAGTAATCGAGCCCATTTGTTCCAGCCCTTTCTGAGTTATAGACGTTAAGGGTTACGATGTCTGGCCTACTTATAATAAATAGACTATAGTTCGAAGCAAAACCAATCACTCTAAAACTATAGGACTGTCCACTACAATTGCTATCTCTTATTAATATTACTAGCCTAGCCACAACAAAAACAACCAACCATCTAAACCACACCCCCGGCCTCTACCACTATCTTCTGTTTCACCTCCTGTATCTTGTATCTATCCAACCTCTGCAACGATTGCCCCTTAACCCCTTCTGTACCGGCGATGTTATTTTTATTCTAGCTATATTTAGAAAATTTTCTGCAGGTTAAGAAGGACCTGTGGCAGTAAAAATGGTTAAATGAGAAAGTTCGAAGCCTGTCAATTGCTGGAGGCCCTTCTTAAACTGGATACAATCGTCTAATAGTAGCCAGAGTAGAGTTAAAAGGACGGCACCGGTACTGAAAGGGTTAACTTAATAACTAGTCTCGGCTAGGGATGGATAGGAGAGAGGAAAGGGGTGATTAAGGTGGTGCAGGGCTAGTTAAAGGTAATGGGATGATGTAGGGGATAGGGGAAGGGATGGGAGAGAGACAGAGAGGGGATAGTGGGGGTATGGGACGGGGGAAGGGATGGGAGAGAGACAGAGGGGATAGTGGGGGTATGGGACGGGGGAAGGGATGGGAGAGAGAGAGAGAGAGACAGACAGATGATGGTGGGAGTATGGGGTAGGGCACAGTAACGGGATATATGGAACAGAGGGCTATACAACATGGGTACACTAAATGAGGAAAGGTGTAAGTAAGGAATAACAAGTGAAAGAAAAGGATATCAAAGAGAGAGAGAGAGAGAGAGAGAGAGAGAGAGAGAGAGAGAGAGAGAGAGAGAGAGAGAGAGAGAGAGAGAGAGAGAGAGAGAGAGAGAGAGAGAGAGAGAGCTAGGAGGGACAGTTATAACCACAAGATACAACTACGTCTTAGCGATTCTCTTCCCCCCCCCCCTCCAAGTCCCTTCCACCACCACCACCACCACCACCACCACCATTACCTGACTCACTGATCGCTGTCTGGCTTGCATTTTACCTTTGTTATGCATTTTACCTTTGTTATGCATTTTACCTTTGCACTGCATTATACTTGTTGGTGTATAGCCTACTACTGTATTCTAAAACCCCTTTTGTGTATTTCTTTGTGTGATTGGTCTCATGTCAGCCCGCCAAGTGAATAATGGAAACAACACTGTTTTGAAGGTATTAAGGGGAGGTTTTTAGTTGATTCCCTAGACTTCCATCAAACTTAAATTACTCCCCCTAGACCTCCTTTCAAGATAAATTTGTACATTTTTCGGTAGAAAAATTTCCCGGCCGAAGGCCGATTCCCCTTAAATTACAGACTTGCTATCGCTCGCCAGGAAAAAATCGACACCTAAATGGCACGAATGGTCTTAAAATTGACAGAAATGGGGCGAGGGTTCTTAAAATTGTCAAAATAATGGGGCAAACGTCTTAAAATTAGAAAAGTAATGGGGCTAAACATGAGGGAGAAAGGAGTAAAGAAAAAAGTCCCTCAAGTGGAGATCTCCCCTTATAAAGGTGTTAAATACTACTGTTTATATTCCCGTGTTTCCTACTTACTAACTTTCTTACTTACTACTTACTTACTGACTTACTTAATTACTAACTTACTTACCTTGCTCCTCCCCTGGTGTACGGTTCTGGGTCACCGGTAATCGTCTTACCTGAGAGAGAAAGAAACAAATAAATAGGTTGTTTTCTGTATACTCAAGGGCAGAGGTTAATGATATAATTCATTCATTTTCTCTCTCTCTCTCTCTCTCTCTCTCTCTATTGCATATTTATATAAATACAATATCATTAATAAGTTAATATGAGAATGTAAGAATCCAACGAGATATTAATTTCAGTTCACAAGATAACGTGTACACCTTCTTTCCTCTCTCTCTCACACACACACACACACACACACACACACACACACACACACACACACACACACACACCAGCACTGCATATAGTTTCATTCATGTACCTCAACACCCAGGTTGTACAACTGCTCAATAAATTCACTAAAGTTAAGTTAAAGTTGAGGAGGGTATAGACGGAGGGTATAGACAGGTTGGGGAGGTGAGGGGGTCTCTATGAATGAAGAGAGGGAGGGTATAGACAGGTTGGGGAGGTGAGGGGGTCTCTAGTATAGACAGGTGGGGGGGGTGAGCGGGTCTTTATGAATGAAGAGGGGGGGATATAGACAGGTTGGGGAGGTGAGGGGGTCTCTATGAATGAAGAGAGGGAGGGTATAGACAGGTTGGGGAGGTGAGGGGGTCTCTATGAATGAAGAGAGGGAGGGTATAGAATCATGAAGAGAGGGAGGGTATAGACAGGTTGGGGAGGTGAGGGGGTCTCTATCAATGAAGTGAGGGGGGTATAGACAGGTTGGGGAGGTGAGGGGGTCTCTATGTATGAAGAGAGGGAGGGTATAGACAGGTTGGGGAGGTGAGGGGGTCTCTGAATGAAGAGGGGGGGGGTATAAACAGGTTGGGGAGGTGAGGGGGTCTCTATGAATGAAGAGAGGGAGGGTATAGACAGGTTGGGGAGGTGAGGGGGTCTCTATGAATGAAGAGAGGGGAGGTATAGACAGGTTGGGGAGGTGAGGGGGGGTCCTCTATGAATGAAGAGAGGATAGAAGGTTGGGAGGTGAGGGGTCTATGAATGAAGAGAGAGGGTATAGACAGGTTGGGGAGGTGAGGGGGTCTCTATGAATGAAGAGGGGGGGGTATATAGACAGGTTGGGGAGTGAGGGGGTCTCTATGAATGAAGAGAGGGGGGGGTATAGACAGGTGGGGGAGGTGAGGGGCTCCCTATGAATGAAGAGAGGGGGGTATAGACAGGTTGGGGAGGTGAGGGGGTCTCTATGAATGAAGAGAGGGGGTATAGACAGGTTGGGGAGGTGAGGGGGTCTCTATGAATGAAGAGAGGGAGGGTATAGACAGGTTGGGGAGGTGAGGGGGTCTCTATGAATGAAGAGAGGGGGGTATAGACAGGTTGGG
>CM064485.1:5954208-5994208 GCA_032716605.1 Paralithodes platypus | reverse complement strand
GACGGTAGGAGGGAGAATTGGACGAGAGTAGAGAGGAGAGAGATGGACAGGGAATATAATGAGATTAGGAAAGGGCTAGGACGAGGTAGGATGAGGGTGGGTACGGTCGCACTAATAAGTCGTGTCTCAGCTGCCATTACGTTTACCTTGCTCTGTGCTGTATTAATGTTTGTCAGATGTTGAATAGGGTGGGTAAGTGTAGGAGCATGCTTGTATATATCACTCGAAACGAATAAATCAAGTTTTACACATTGCTGATACCAATTATTGATCGAAATATACTTGGTGCCGAGACTTCACTTATTAGGCCGACTGTCCATAGACTGCGGTTCAATAAGGGATAGTATCAAAGGATGTGGTAAGGCTAGGGTATGTGGGGGGGGTAGGAGCTTAGGATGATTGTGGTAAGGAGATGTAAGAGCGGTGTAGGTAGCGCCAACCAACTTGACAATAATCTTGACCCCTTAACTTGTTATAACTCAAAATGAATTAAGGGGAGATATCCACTTGAGGGACTTTTTTCTTTACCCCCTTCTCCCTCATGTTTAGCCCCATTGCTTTTGAGATTTTAAGACGTTCGCCCCATTAGTTTGGCAATTTTAAGACCTTTCACCCAATTTATGTCACTTTTAAGACCTTTCGTCCCATTTAGGTGTCAATTTTTTCCTGGCGAGCGATAGCGAGCCTGCAATTTAAGAGGAATCGGCCTTCGGCCGGGACATTTTTCTATCGAAAAATGTACAAATTTATCTTAAAAGGGGCTCAAGGGGGTGTAATTTCAAGCTTGATGGAAGTCTAGGAAACACACTAAAAACCTCCCCTTAAAGCAATCGGGCTGACGTTTCTATCATTTGGGAAGAGCCCACCAGGAAATAGGTGTGGATATTTACAGCTAGTTTGCTTTAGGCCCTTTTGAGTTACGGAGACACGTCAGGGATCAAGAGGATTGTCAAGTTTGTTAGCGCTGCCTATAATATAACTGGTGGTGTGATAAGGGTACATTCAGTGTGTTGATATGAGTAATGGGGGAGGGGGGAGGGGGGAGGGGGGAGGGGGAGGGTGGTTAAGGGCTGATGTATATGCTGTATATATAATTGATTAACTTATTCAGATAGATAGATAAATAGATAAATAGATAGATAAATAGATAATTAGATAGCTAAATAAATATAATGAATACTGGTTCGAGTCTGACGTTAGCCTGACCCTCCCCCCCTCCTTCATGTTATCTCTATATAAACCAAACACTGGGTTATCATAATAGCTGCTGCTTACATTAACACTCCACTCTACACTCATTATATACCGTACCTCTTTGATCACCACCACACAACTCTCTCTCTCTCTCTCTCTCTCTCTCTCTCTCTCTCTCTCTCTCCAAATATAATAAACACTATAGCCAAAATATCTTGCACTCACTCAAACTCATAGGATAAAGGATGTCCGCTTCCGTTCAAAGTCGATAAACTACATAATTTTTGAGACAAATCTTATTTTACATACGATTGTGACGTGCTTAGTTTAAATCATTCATTCATTCATTCATTCATTCATTCAATCATTCATTCATTCATTCATTCCTTCATTCATTCATTCCTCCATTCATTCATTCCTCCATTCATTCATTCAATCACTCATTCATTCATTCACATAACAAGCCATATTACGATTATCTGTAGCAATTGTTTAGTTTGTTTTCATTGTAAACTAATAATTATAAACATTCTATTCTTGTAATACTTTTTAGAACAATGTTAAGACGTCTGGAAGTCTATATTATACTACAAAGGAACCTCAAAATGTATCCATATTTCTGTTTAAAGCTGAACAAATACACATGCACTGTACATATGTACACACATTCAGATTCTGATTATTGTAAAGAACACAATACACACACACACACACACACACACACACACACACACGATGCATCCGTGGGAGTGGTGGTAAAGAGGGGATGGGGGTAAGGGTGGGTGGGGGGAGGGGGAGGTCAGGGCCACAAAACTAAAATAACTAAGCGAGGAATCATGAAACCAAGGGGAAGAATACCTCTATGTGGGGGAGAGAGAGAGAGAGGGGAGGGGGGGGGGGTTCCTGGGTGTATTTCTAAGTAGGATGTAACAATGAATATATGAAGGAGGAAGGGGGGGGGGGGGGTCGGTGGGGGGGGGGGTCGGTGTCTTTCAAGGTAGTATTTTAACATGAGGCTCGACATAATGGTTTACAGACACTTTTTATGGTACGAGTTCAGTCAAACTTTCTGCAATTATGTCACCTCTTCACATCTCTCCCCCGCGGTACTAGGGCATCTGTTAGCACCTAGGACTTAGCAATTATGTCACCTCTTCACATCTCTCCCCCGCGGTACTAGGGCATCTGTTAGCACCTAGGACTTAGCAATTATGTCACCTCTTCACACCTCTCCCCCGCGGTACTTCGCAATCACTCTTGCACATAGCAGAACTTCTGATTATTCAAAATTAATTTATACCCCGAACTACATCAATTTGAACTTACTTAATCAGAGTACATTTCCACCAATTTTCAATCCAAGCTGTTAGAGATATTTTTCCTGAATGGAGAACATTATTGGGAGATTTATATATTTGTTCATGAATTGTTTCCCTTGTCCATTCTATCATGTACGGTAATAATAAATATATATATACCGGTATATATAAATAAATATCTAAAATATAATGTAAACTGGCATGAGAGATATGCTTCTATAATAACAAATGAAGGGGCCCCGAACTTTTGCGAGAGACTGTGCGCGGATGGAACACTCGGATGTACATGACTATAATACACATTGGTAGGCTACACTGTATACATTATGTGTGCAAATGTAACAATAATGATACACATATAAAAACGTTTCAATCGTGTATGAGCGCTAATTTGAACACGTACATTTGGGAAATAATTATTATGTGTTATAATAATAATAATAATAATAATAATAATAATAATAATAATAATAATAATAATAATAATAGGTTTATTTCGAGCCGGCAGCCAATGAGGCTGAAAATACACAATTCCTTAACCTAACTTATTCTAAGTAGTCAACAGATTTGACTCTGGCTGCCTCAAGGGCGCCTACATACCCCTAGAAGGGGTAGGATGTGGGCAGGGAACCAGGTGGAACCCAGAGGTGGCGCATCCACACCTTACCTCCACACACACATGTGTGTTTGTGTGCGTGTGTGTGTGCGTGCGTGCGTTTGGAGCACAGTCAAGGCAATGGTTAAGGTAAAGAGGTGGTGGTGTGGGAGAGGGAGGGGGGGGGGGGGTAATTGTAAGTATCCTCCCCCTCCCTACACCCACCCGCCCTCACGCACATCTACAGAAACTAACACACGCACATAAATGAACAAACATACATAAGGCACATAGCCTATACAGGTACTGTACTGTACATATAAAAACGGAAACACACACACGCGCGCACATATACACAAATAAACACACCCACACTTCCGGTGGGGGCCACGTGCAGAGGGCGTGGGTGTGTTCACATATAAGAAACCGGACATGAGAGGCACAAGAAAGGGTTACCTACAAGAAGAAGGGCTTGCAGGGTTTATTTTTCGCCCACCAGCCCTTACGTCTAGACTCTAGAGTCAGCTCCTCAGATAACACTATCGTTAGTGAATGTTATAAGTATAATAATATGTATAGAAATACGGAGATACAATTCAGCCCGATATAGCTTCCAAAATGTATGTATCAGAATTAATGACCGCGAAGTGTAATATGTTTTGAATCCTCGAACAATTTAAAGGGCTAGTGGCTGATTTTTTTGGAGTATTAATTAATTTATTCATTTTCCAAGCTTCCTCGCTAGACCTAAATCAAACTTACAAAAACATCCCCCTAGACCCCATTCTAGATAAATTTGTACATTTTTCGGTAGAAACATTTCCAGGCCAAAGGCCGATTCCTCTTCAAATATCATGCTCGCTATCACTCGCCAGGAACATACCGACACTTAAATGGCACGAAAGGTTTTCAAATTGACAACGAAATGCTCCGAAAGGTATTAAAATCGCCAAAATAATGGGCCGAATGTCTTAAAATATCAAAACGAATGGTGCTAAACACGAGGGAGAAAGGGGTCCAGAACAACAAACCATCCCCCCTTAAAGGAACCTCCACAATGATTATATCAGGTAAGGAATTAATACGAAGTTTCTATTTAACCCCAAAAGACTTGGAATTACACGTATCAGCATTGATGATCGCGACTGTACATAATAACGAAGTAAGAGATCAAAATACAACACATTGATGATCGCGACTGTACATAATAACGAAGTAAGAGATCAAAATACAACACATTGATGATCGCGACTGTACATAATAACGAAGTAAGAGTTCAAAATACAACACATTTGAGCAGAACCCACCGACCCCACAATCAGTCGATAAGCCCACACTTTCCATATCTTAATGAAGCCTAACATAACATTAATTATCCTAGCACACACTACGCCTAGTCCAATTCTAACTCAATTTATTTAATTCAATCAATTTATTTAATTCTAACTCGTAGCCCAATGCTAACTCAATTCATTTAATTCTAACTCGTAGCCCAATGCTAACTCAATTTATTTAATTCTAACTAAATCCTTAGTTTCGTCAACTAAAAGTAACTTAACCAACCCAAACTTAAAGTAATGAAAGTAACCTTAATATTTGTTTGTATGTGAGTGAGGGAGACAACAGGCAGAACTGCCTGTGACGAGTGCCTCCCTCAGAGTTGAAAGAGTGACAGGGCCAAGATCAAGGGACGTTCGAGCCAATCTGGACACACGGAGTTTGAAACAATTAAGTCATAGGATGAGGGAAAGACAGATAGACATCAAAGCATGGACGAAACTACCTATGGACGAAATAACCGGCTGCCAGCTCTGAGAATGGACCTGCACTAACGATGAAAATTGTGGGAAAGTTGGAAGACGTGATTGGCTAAGTACCTTGAAAACCAGTAACATGAAACAGTCGGGGTGAGTACGTTTGAGTTTGTGAATGTTTGGGTAGCTCAACAATCAAACAACAATGATGTGATTTATGTAATGTATGTAAAACTATACAATATAGGCCTATACATACTATAATACATACTATATTATTCATTCAGTATATAATTATACTGTATATGTATATATATATATATATATATATATATATATATATATATATATATATATACTGTATATGTGTGTGTAGTAGAATGATGACCAAACTAATTGCAAAGTTTCATATAAAACAGCAATTATATTGCTAAAGTTACTCCCAGATACGTATAACTAAATTTATATACAAAATCTCCGTCGACAAATTGTGAAACTTTGTTATGTTGTATGAATAAGTTAGACAAATATAATTATAATTACATGCATTAATAAATGAACACAGGAAAGAAGAAGAAAGACAAGTGAATACTCAAATAAGTAATTAAACCAAAAGAAAAGAACATTAAATAGAAACAACGAAGGTAAAATATCATGTATCCGATGGAGAATAAAATGTTTGTGTACAGATAAAAATACAAATAAATTGGCAAGGGTATTTTTAGAGTCCCCCTGAGATGAAAAGCTGAATGGAAAGGAAAATGGAATGGAGAGACTGTGAGGGAGATATGCGTATGATGATGATGAGGTAGGTGAAGTGTGTGTGGGAGGGAAGGGAAGGAGGGGTGGAGGAAAGGAGGGAGAGAGGGAGGGGGAAGGAAGGAAAGGGGGAGGGGTAGGGATCGGTGAGAGGGAGTGTATGGGGGGGAGGGAGAAATGGTTGGGAGGGAGAGAAGGAAGGGAGGAGAGGAAAAGAAAGGGAGGGAAGGAAGAGAAGGGAGGTAAAGTAAGGAGGGAGTGGAAGGAGGGGGTAGTAATGTGGGAGGGGAGGGAAGGGTTGAAGGGAGGGAAAGGCAATTTAGAGAGGTAAAGATGACACTGATAGGAGGGCGCTGCAGGAAAAACAAGAATACATAAAAACAGAATGACAAGAACAGAACGTTGGATTTGATATCAGAAAAGGACATGCAAATATTAAACTGCTATGAATGTGTAGAGTGCAATGCCAAAGGGCGAAACAATTGAGGAGAAAGGGACGATGAGGATAGCAACTCAAAATAGAAGAAGAAGGCAAAGAAGAAGAAGAGGAGGCAGAATAAGAAGAAGACAAATAAAAAATAAAAGGAGGAATTGAAGAAGAAAAAGATTAAAAACAAAAGAAGACGAAGACGAAGCAGAAGAAGAAGAAGAAGAAACAGACAGAGGAAGAAGCAGACAGAGGAAGAAGCTAAACAGAGAATAAAAGCAGAAGAGAAAGAAACGCAGATAAAGGAAACAAGAATGTCTGTATTCGGGAGGGCAGACAGGAAAGGAGACAACGAATATTATGCGAGGAGATAAAAAGGAGTAAAAGACGATCGTGACAAGCATATTAGAAGGACGAGAAGAAGGAGCGAGAAGAAGACGAGGGGAAGAGGAAAGAGAGAATAAGAGGAGAGAAGAGAGAATAAGAGGAGAGAAGAAGAGAGAATAAGAAGAGAGAAGAAGAGAGAAGAAGAAGAAGAGAGAAGAAGAAGAGGAGAAAATATGAGAGAAGAAGAAAGAGAGAAGAGGAGAGACAAGAAGAGATAAAAAGAAAGAAAACACGGGAGAGAGAAGAAGAAGAGGAGAGAGAAGAAGAAGAGGAAAGAGAGAAGAAGAGGAGAGAGGAAGAGGAGAGAGCAAGAGGAGAGAGCAAGAGGAGAGAGAAGAATAGAGAAAAGAAAAGGGAAAAGAAGAGAGAGAAGCAATGGAAAGAGAAGAGACGAAAGAAAAAACGAGAAGAAGAGAAAGAGAAGAAGAGAGAAGAATAAAAAAAGAGAAGAAGAGGGGATAGAAGACGGGAGAAGAAGAAAGAAAGGAGAAGAGAAGAAGAACTGAGAGGAGAAGCAAAATGAAGACGAGTGAAAGAAACGAACATGAAAGAAGGTAAAGAACATAGAATAAAATATATACGCAGAAAAGAAGAGAGAGAGGCAGAAAGAAAATGAGTCCGGTAACAATCACAACAAAATATAAAAAGACAATAGGGAATATACAAAACGGATATAAAGTTAATATAATAACTACAATATAATCCAGGACAGGAGAAAAGAAGGGAAAATTATAATATGGTCAAAATATTTAGGGACAAATTTAGGGCGACGGAAATATCCCGAATATGTAAATGTGGAGGAAAAAGTGGAGAATAGAATATTTTGCATAGTAATAATTTCCAGGGGAGGGAGATTTGTTTACACTATGAAGCTAAATATACTATATATATAATTTTTTTTTTTTTTTTTTTTACGACTAAGCTGTAATTATTTTTATTCCACGACACACAAAATAATAATAATAATACTATACAAAATAAAGACGAAAATAAAGCTTTGGTAATACAATAAAGCTAAGAATACATAATTGAGAGAGAGAGAGAGAGAGAGAGAGAGAGAGAGAGAGAGAGAGAGAGAGAGAGAGAGAGAGAGAGAGGAGAGAGAGAGAGAGAGAGCGAGAGAGAGAGAGAGCGAGAGAGAGAGAGAGAGAGAGAGAGAGAGAGAGAGAGAGAGAGAGAGAGAGAGAGAGAGAGAGAGAGAGAGAGAGAGAGAGAGAGAGAGAGAGCCTATACGGTTCACTCTCGCCACCGCAACGCTATTACGTCAACCAGAAAATCAGTGTAGGAGAAAACAGCCCACGATCTGCATCCAGGAGGGAGAAGGAGGAGGAGGGAGGAGGATGGCGAGGAGGAGGGAGGGAGGAGGAGAAGATAGAGGAGGAAGAAGAAATGTAGGGAGGGGGAAAGGAGAAGGGAGGGATGGAGGAATATGAAGAGGACGATGGAGGTAAATGTTGTTGATGTTGTTGCTATTATGCTTATTCGTGTTGATGGTGGCGATGGTAATGTACGTAAAAGTCGGTGTGTGTGCGTGTGTTCTAGTGTGCGTGTGTCCATTCTTTTAGCCCAGCACACGGAACACTCACACTAATAACTGAACACACGCAACTATTACACCCCCTCAAGTCACTACCCTCTCACTTAAACACACACATACACACCCACACACCCCTTAATAACAACATACGTAACTATGGCAATCCTTCCAATCCCCCCCCCCCCCTCTCTCTCTCTCTCTCTCTCTCTCTCTCTCTCTCTCTCTCTCTCTCTCTCTCTCTCTCTCACGCTATATATATCACCCTCCCTCACTCAGGTTAATGACACTCGCATTCTCACATAAAACACGCAAGCCTTTTTATTCGTCTGTCGGATTCTAATAATAGCCTATAAAGATAACACACAGAACACACACACACACACACACTTATATATACACACAAACACACACAGACATACACGCGCACACACACACACACACACAAAGACAGACACCCCTAAGCCTACATAGATTCATGATGCATAAACACGCAGCCATACACAAACACACACACACACACACACACACACACACACACACACACACATACCTATATACACACACACACACACACACATACCTATATACACACACATGATAATTATACCGTTTTGAGCTTTCCTCCCTCCCCTTCCCCCCTCTCTCTCTCTCTGTCTGTCTGTCTGTCTGTCTGTATGGCTGGCTGTCTGGCTGTCTGTCACACACACACACACACACACACACACACACACACACACACACACACACACACACACACACACACACACACTCACACCATCAGCAATAACAAGTGGACACCTCTGACTCGATCCATTCTGACGGCCCCTCCTCCCAACAATTGACAGTGACAATAACACTCAAAACAAAACACCACCACAATACAGATAGTTGGTTTAATTAGTATTGAGGGTTATGATTGAACCAACCATTTTCAAGCATTGTACATTTAGCTTGCTACTGTGTATGGTAGGCTAAATATAACTCTCCTCCCCAAACCCACTTCAAGCTATTAAAAATAAATAAATAAACACACACACACACACACACCAAGACTCCCTTTAACCCCTTCTGTACCAGCGACGTCTCTTTAAACTAAAGTATTACAATTGACTGTAAACACAAGAGTGATTATAACAGACACCAAACAGACTCCATTAAACTACAGCCTCACCACAACACCCCAATACAGAACTGAACACTGATTGCCTCGGAGTATTGGCTGGCTATTGTATGTAACCTTTTGTTTTGGAAATGTAGTACGGAATAGCGAATTTGAGTGACATCAGTTGTATTATGTCTTCCACCAACTAATAACAACAACAACAACAACAGAAGGACCTTGCATAGCTTCATATCGTAAGGCTTCTGCTTCCACTCTTCTTTCTTCTGTGTCTTCTCCTCTTTCTTCTTCCTTTTCTTCTTTTTCTCCTGCTTTAATCTCCCCTTTGTCTTCTTGTCTACTCCTCTTCTTTTTCTGCTCCCCTTTCTTATATTTCTTCTTCTGAAATCCCCCCTTTTCTTCGCTTTATCCTCTTTCTTCTTATGTGTTTCCTCTCCTTTCTTCTTGATCTTCTTCTTTAATCCTCTTTCTTCTATTCTTTCTTCTAATCTGACTTCTTCAAATTCACTTTCTTCTCTTCTTTCTTCCTCTTCGTCTACTTTTTAGTTTTCTTCTTATTCGCATTACTATTTTGTCTGCCTCATCCTTTTTAATGCAGCCACTCCATTTCGGGTCGTAAAATCTATGAGCTATCTATTTTGTCTATGTGTATTAAGGGGAGGTTTTTAGTTTGGTCCCTAGATATCGTTCAAGCTTAAGATTACACCCCCTTGAGCCCCTTTCAAGATAAATTTGAACATTTTTCGGTAGAAAAATTCTCGGCTGAAAGCCGGTACCTCTTAAATTACAGGCTCGCTATCGCTCGCCAGGATAAAATCGACACCTAAATGGCACGAAAGGTCTTAAAGTTGACAGAAATGGGTTGAAAGTTCTTAAAATCGTCAAAATAATGGGGCAAACGTCTTAAAATTAGAAAAACAATGGGGCTAAACATGAGGGAGATAGGAGTCAAGAAAAAATCACTCAAGTGGAAATCTCCCCTTAAGGAGACTAAAGGCAAAGTGTCCTGAAACAAGTGCCGCCCCCAGAATTGAAAGTGACAGTGTCAAATTCTGATAAAGTATACGTTTCAAACAGGCTACATTACTACTTTATTCTATAAGTTCTATCTATAAACGTTTCTCATTAAATATAGTAATACACATTTCTTATATAACTACTGTAGTTGTATTTTTTTCGAGTCTACGGTACTGTATCTATCTATCTATAAGTAACACCCTGTTCTTAACATTAATCATCAATTACAAACCCCAATGTACAGTCACGAGCATACATGCTGCGACAACAACCAGATAACGTCAACTCCTTCATTACGAGAGGTTTATATTATTGAGCTGAATAAAGTCGTCTGACGGTAGCTAGAATGAAACAAAGAAATCATTGTGAGTTTGAATATAAAGTTAAGCAATACCTTTGGAGACGAAAGGGCGAACATAATCTGGTTGGTGTCGCAGTATTTATGCTCGTGACTGTACTTGAATAAACTAATGAAAGCATATGGTACTCCCGGGATTCGAACTCGGGACACCACACCCAGAACATAAGCACCTAAACCATTACACCACCAACACATTACTTTATATTTTTCCACTACGCGTAGATTTATATAGGTTTAGGTAGTACAGTCAATAACACCTATAAACGCCAGAACCCTTTCACATCTAAATAATAACCAATGATCTATGAATTCTAAATGTTTACTATTCTATATATCTATCGGTTAAATGGGAAAGGAAAGTAAGGCATAAATAAAGCTATACCATTAAAACCACAAATAAATAAAAGAAACAAAGAGGAGAGACGAAAGCCGGTATCAAACGAGCGCTTTTTCCCTCAAAATGTATCCTCAATCCTGGTCTGGCAGCTTATGAGGCCAACATGTAAAATATTTGTGTAGCCTAAATTAATTTACCATCAATCTAGTTCCCGATGCCAGTGCCAAATATTTCAGAAATGTTGCCAGAAAATTGGTGATCATCGAATGTTGACTATAAAAGTTCTCGTGTGATACCGGCTTAAAAAGTACGACAAAGATGCGCTTCTGCGGGTTCTTGACACCAACATGCAGGAGGTATATAACAGAACTTCTATAGGTCAGTGCCGCTCGTACAGTTGCAGTCAGTAATACATGGACACACTCGGGACGCAATATTATGATAGTGCTTGAGCCACAATGATGTAATTTTTTTTTTTTTTTTTTTTTTTTTTTCTATATTCCAACTTACTTCCTCTCGGGCATAGGCTGAGAGCCTTAACATTCACCGCTTTACAATGAACAGTGAAGCCCGTGAGGTCTTGTTCCAGTCTAGGGAGTGAGACATGTGAAGCACGTAGAGTACAACGAGCACTTGCCATCTTGCCTTCACATGAGGCACGGTGCTCACTCATGGCCCGAAACGACCCCATCTCTGAAGCCACCTCGTTCCCGTGCTTCACTGTCTCATCCCCTACACTCGGACTCTCACACTTACACACACACAACGCCACCTGTTGAGCAGATAACTGTTAATCAGATTCCCTAGTTAATGGTCGCCGTTTTGTGTTTACCGTGAGGAGATGTTCAAGTGTTCCTGACTACGACTCTCCTTTTAACATATAAATATATTTAAGGGGAGGTCTCCACTTGAGGGATTTTTTTCTTGACCCCTTTCTCCCTCATGTTTAGCCCCATTGCTTTTGATACTATAAAACGTTTGCCCCATTAGTTAAGCAATTTTAAGAACTTTCACCCCATATTAAGACCTTTCATGCCATTCAGGTGTCGATTTTATCCTGGCGAGCGATAGCGAGCCTGTAATTTAAGAGGAAGCGGCCTACGGCCGGGACATTTTTCTACCGAAAAATGTACAAATTTATCTTGAAAGGGACTCAAGGGGGTGTAATTTTAAGCTTGGTGGAGGTCTAGGGAACAAACTAAATACCTCCCCTTAATGTATTATAATTGTAAGTTAATTTCGCTAAATAAACTGTACCAATCAATCAGTCTCTCTCTCTCTCTCTCTCTCGTAATCCATCTCTCTCTCTCTCTCTCTCTCTCTCTCTCTCTCTCTCTCTCTCTCTCTCTCTCTCTCTACCCCTCATCCCTCCCATCTGCCCACCTATATAGGCCGTCCACCATTACGGCTTATCCCCGGACCGTGCTCGGGATCAGGCGCAGGACCCTTCACACAGACCACTTAACCCCTTCATTACCGAGGTCGTCTTTTCATTATTTTCTGGCAATCATTAGACGATTTTATTTAGCTTAGGAAGGGCAATGCGCTAATTAAAAGGCTTACAAGTATCCCAATGTATTATTTTAACTAACACGCGTCATTCTTCAGTTATATAAAATCGTCTAAATATAGCTGAAATAAGATAAAAGAAACATCCCCGGTAGTGAAGGGGTTAAGGAGGAATGGTCCACTTTGGAATAATACTTATAGTTGTACCAACATGACAACGCGCGCACATTTATACTGAATATATTTGTAATCCTTAGGCCATGGGGAGTCCATTGATGTAAGATACAATTAATTTAGACCCATACCTTAGGGTACAGGAGCTTTTCAAAGTTGAAAAAGTGGATAAATCCACCTGTTTTCAGTGGTGGCTAGAACACAATTTTCCACAATAATGGCCCAATTTCAATTATGCATCTACTAATGGATGCAGGAGGTTGTAGTGTACTTGGGAAAAACGGAAATCTACGATCATGTGTGGAAAGTGTTGGGCGAGAGAAATCGAATAGTACCAGGTAGAATTAGTTTGGACTCTTAGTTTGGACTCTTAGTTTGGACTCTTAGTTTGGACTCTTAGTTTGGACTCTTAGTTTGGACTCTTAGTTTGGACTCTTAGTTTGGACTCTTAGTTTGGACTCTTAGTTTGGACTCTTAGTTTGGACTCTTAGTTTGGACTCTTAGTTTGGGCTACAGAAGACTTTTAAAGTTGAAAAAGTGCTCTTTTCGGGCGTTTCTGGAGAGTGAATCAAAATGGAAATTACTATGTAAACAAAGCGGATGGTACACCCGCTAACACAACTCTTACCCAAGTGGCTGGTACTCAAAGGGTTAAGAGGGTTGATTGAGATCGTGTTTACCCATTGGAGCCCTAGAGGTAAATGATAAACTAAAGAAAATCGTCTATTGGTAACCAGCATATGATGAAAATTACACGATGGTGGAGAAGAACTTAAAAAAAAAAAAAAAAAAAAAAAAATATATATATATATATATATATATATATATATATATATATATATACACAAATAAATAAATTAATAAATACATATATAAATAAACCTTGTACCACTTTCTCCCACATGAAAGGCGTTGGAGGCGCACTTGAACCCGCGCATTTTAATTATCCGGCCCGTGTTCAAAGAGGCCACATTTCCCGTGTATTCAACCCTCGCCGCTGCTCTTTTAAGGGGGATGGGGCGTATTTATGTGTTCATTTATGTATCTTTCTTCATAAACCTAGGCCTCGCAACTTGGCTATAAATATGCAAAGATTGAAATGGGTGTGCAGGTATTACGGCTCATGACTGTACCTACCTAGCCTAGTACACGCTAATGTAAGATTCTAGGACATAATTATATCAAGGTCTCAAGTTTCGAAGCTATCTCAAGAAGTAAGTAACGGGAGTCTAAAACAAGTAAGACGATCAAATAGAAAAGAAAATATATCGTAAGAAATAGGAGTCTAAAAAAGTAAGAAAATCAAATAAATAAAGCTCTATCGTAAGAAGGAACGGGAGTTTATTACAGTAACTAATACAATATAGAAAACATATTTATCGTAAGAGGTAAAGGGAGGCTAAAACATGTAATAACATCAAATAACGTGAATATAATCATTTCCCGTGCATTCAACTCTCGGCTCAGCTCTTTTGGACGCACACTCCTCCACTTTTTTCACGACCGCAGCAGGAAAAAAAAAATAGCGAACATAAAATATAAATATGTATGACGAATAAAAGTGCAGTTATCGTGTGAATCGTTTTTGTCCGGTTGGCTGCGCCTCAACTGAATGTAATGCCACGTTCAATAATCTTCATTATTCGGAACCATGACGCCTTTTTACTTTTTATTCTGGCTAAAGCTTGACGATATTATTCAGTTTAAAAAGGACATGTGCTATCCACAGGGCTTACTGAAATTGTATGTACCCGTTTGAGTCCTAAAGTTAAATTATAGACCAAAAATAAATAAAAGAAAACTAGTCTAGAGGTAACCAGCACATCAAGAACATTACGTCACCGTCACCGTGCAGGAAGCCACAACAACTACAACCACCAACCCCAAAAGGCCAAAATAACCACCACCACCACCACCAACATTACAAATCACCATCATCACTATAAATCACCACCACCGCCACCACCACAACAACAATAATTACCGCCACCACAACCAACAATCACCACCAACATTACCAACCACCACCACCGCCACCAATCACCACCACCACCACCAACAACCACCACCACCAACACCAATCACCACCACCTCGTCCCCAGAGTTTTGCAGAGGTGGGTAACTATGTAATAATTGGCTTTCAAAGGAAGGTGTCGGGGAGGCTATTTTAGAACCCAGTTGATGTGGCTTCACCTGGCGTCATAAGGGGGCATGGGAGTATTTATTTGCTCATTTATGTGTGGGGGGTTTTCTAGTTTCCTCCCTAGACCTCCATCAAGCTTTAAACAAAAACAACCCAAGAACCTCCTTCAAGATATATTTTTACATTTTTCGATAGAAAAATGTCCCGGCTGAAGGCCGGTTCCTCTTAAATTACAGTCTCGCTATCGACCGCCAGGAAAAAATCGACACCTAAATGGCACGAAGTCTTAGTATTGACAAAGAAATGGGGCAAAATGTCTTAAAATTGCCAAACTAATGAACCGAACATCTTAAAATCTGAACACTAATGGGGCTGAACATGAGGAAGAAGGAGAATCATAAAAACGACCCATCTGCCCTTCACTTACAGGAATAGTCAGGGGTTTCCTTTTCCATGGGGATTCTTTGATGTTGAGGCACGTTTTGGGATTGATTTAAAAGGATATTGAAGTCCTGCTGCTTCCACTCTATAATTGTTTATATCTTTAACCCTTTCAGCACAATGCTGTCTCTTTACCTTTGATTCTGGCTAAATTTAGACGATTTTATTCACTTTAAGAAGAACCTGTGTTATTCAGAGGGCTTCTTGAGATCATAGTTACCCCTTACTGCTCACCTAAGGGTGGAGCAGGTTAGTGGATGAACTAGTTACCTACCATTGTTGAAAAAATAGTGCTAGAGAGATACATAGAGGGCCTCGGAGTCGGACGGACCCTAAGTTGAGTGATCAGTCCTGTACGTCCTTGAATAACTGGCACGGGTTGTCCTTTTCACGGGGGACAGATCCGCTTGGGGGCGTTTTGTGCATGGCCACCCTCATAAAGGGGAGTAAGGCGTCCGACAATAGATAGATAATATTAGAGGTAGATTATAAGCTAAGGAACATCATCTAATGGTAACCAGGATATGAGGAAAATTACGTCAGCGTTCTGAAGATATGAGAGCCTTCATTGTGACTCATCCAAAACCCACAAGTTCGAAATAACTCAATGACGGCCTCTCCACACACACACACACACACACACACACACACACACACACACACACACACACACACACACACACACACACACACACACACTCACTCACTCACTCACACTCTCTCTCTAACACACACTCAACCCAACCTCCCACAAAAATCCTACCCCACTCGTCCCAATCAACTCCATCAGTGCGTTTCATATTCAGCAGAGACTTACCTGTACCTGTTACTTGATCATCACGGCTCTGGCCCGGCTGATCTTACCTGGAGGGGGAAGAGAGAAGAAAACACCAATTAAAACCCTAGATAATGGATCATTAAGGGAAGACAGTGCCGTGTTCTCCCATCTACAATGTTAATAATTAAGGCTATCAACAGGGTAGTTAAGAGGAGACGGGTTATTTTTATGGCTCTATTTATTTATATATTAATTTATGTTTTTATTTTCCTCCGTGGACCTACATCAAACTAAACAAAACATTAATTAGATCCCCCTTCGAGATAAATTTGTAAATTTTTCCGTAGAACAATTTCACGGCCGAAGGCCGGTTCTCCCACAATTACAGGCTCGCAAAAAATCGACACCTAAAGGGTACGAAAGATCTTAATATTGACAATGAAATGGGGCGAAAGGTCTTAAAATATGAAAACTAATGGGGAAAACATCTTAAAATCTGAAAACTAATGAGGCTAAACAAGAGGGAGAAAGGGGACCAGAAAAACGTCCCATCTCCCCTTAAAGTGTCAACATAAAAACAAATAAAAAAGAAGTTAGTTATGATTAGATAGCGTGATCTATCTGGGAAAATACCGGTAGAAGGGGAGCCAAATACTGGTAGAAGGGGAGCCAAATACCGGTAGAAGGGGAGCCAAATACTGGTAGAAGGGGAGCCAAATACCGGTAGAAGGGGAGCCAAATACCGGTAGAAGGGGAGCCAAATACTGGTAGAAGGGGAGCCAAATACCGGTAGAAGGGGAGCCAAATACCGGTAGAAGGGGAGCCAAATACTGGTAGAAGGGGAGCCAAATACCGGTAGAAGGGGAGCCAAATACCGGTAGAAGGGGAGCCAAATACTGGTAGAAGGGGAGCCAAATACCGGTAGAAGGGGAGCCAAATACCGGTAGAAGGGGCGCCAAATACCGGTAGAAGGGGAGCCAAATACTGGTAGAAGGGGAGCCAAATACCGGTAGAAGGGGAGCCAAATACTGGACACTCAAGGTACTCTTCATCCTGTTCAGAACTTTAATGCGTGCCTGTACAGTTGAACACATACGCTATGTTCCTCGTAGTGATCTTATGTATGAAAGTAAAATAGTATGAATGACTAATATGGTGAGTGTGGTTTCCTTTACTCATCAGTTGACTACCAGATGAGTTAACCACTGCAGGAGAACCAGAAGAAACTGCACTCGTCATTCAACCATGCGCAATACTGTACAGTATATTTCCAGGTACAAGATCACGGAGAGGAACAGAACTTATGTGGCCGATTGTACATGATCAAAAATATAATATAACCTCGTTCTTTGATAATTGAGGCACCAAAATGGCGTCCAAAACACAGATGGTCGTTCTCTCTTACTATAATAGCTCGATTTTATTCTATTCTACTCCTAAGCTGAATAAAATCGCCTAAATATAGCTAGAATATAATTTTCTGCACCCCCTTCTCCCTCATGTTTAGTTCAATTGTACAAGATCACGGATAGGAACAGAACTTATGTGGGCGACTGTACCACCGGTCAGACAGGAACTGCAGGCCACACTGTCTTGTACTGCATTAAAACAGGTCTGAGTTTCCCGCTACACAAACACAGAACTCTAATATACTGCAGGCAAATACGTACAGTCGGCCACATAAAAGTTCTGTTCCTGCCGTGATCTTATACATGGAAATACTATGCGTACGTTTGAATTACGAGGGTAGTTTCTTGTGCAGGGGGTAACTTATCGGATTAGTCAACTGATAATTAAAAGGAACCACGCTCGCAATTCATCCATACTAATTTTACTTCCATGCATAAGATCACGACGAGGAACAGAACTTATGTGGCCGACTGTACATTAACTTATGTGGCCGACTGTACATTAACTTATGTGGCCGACTGTACATTAACTTATGTGGCCGACTGTACATTAACTTCCCAGGCAGAAAAGGTTATTGGACTTTATCGAGTAACCTGCCTTTAGGGGATACTGTAACTTTTATAGTTGCTGATATAACATAATTCTAAATCGGTACAATTGATTCGTTTTCGCTTAACAAATAATGGATATCTTAATTCCACACGAAACAAATACATTATAGAGAAAAACCAACTGAAAATTCTACAATTAAAATACAATCATAAATGCTTGCACTCAGCATTAAAAATATGGAGTAACTTTAAAAATAACGACTAAAAACCAGTACAGGCATACATGTAGAATATGGACAGTAACTTAAAGGAATACTAACAAATTGCAATTGAGAATAATATTGGTAACCGAATATCTTTAAAGCTAAATGACTATATCGAGTAGGCTACTGGCACCGTGCAATATTGAGTAGGCTACTGGCACCGTGCAATATTGAGTAGGCTACTGGCACCGTGCAATATCGAGTAGGCTACTGGCACCGTGCAATATTGAGTAGGCTACTGGCACCGTGCAATATTGAGTAGGCTACTGGCACCGTGCAATATTGAGTAGGCTACTGGCACCGTGCAATATTCGAGTAGGTACTGGCACCGTACTGGCACCGTGCAATATTGAGTAGGCTACTGGCACCGTGCAATATTGAGTAGGCTACTGGCACCGTGCAATATCGAGTAGGCTACTGGCACCGTGCAATATTGGGTAGGCTACTGGCACCGTGCAATATTGAGTAGGCTACTGGCACCGTGCAATATCGAGTAGGCTACTGGCACCGTGCAATATTGAGTAGGCTACTGGCACCGTGCAATATTGAGTAGGCTACTGGCACCGTGCAACATTGTCCAGCAATATATCCGGTACCGGGTATGTAGAACAACTATTGTTTACATCATATGTTTAAGAGGGTAGTGCTTGGTTTTTTGCATGTCTGATTATTAATTTATATATCTTTGAGTTTCCTCGCCAGGCTTCCATAAACCATAGAACATCACCCCCTAGACCCCTTTTCAAGATAAATGTATACATTTTTCGATAGAAAAATATCCCGGCCGAAGGCCGGTTCCCCTTATTAAATAGGCTTGCTATCGCTCGCCAGATAAAAATCGACACCTAAATGATAAGAAAAGTCTTAATGTTGACAAAGAAATGGGGTGAATGGTCTTAAAATAGCTAAACTAATGTGCCGAACGTCTTAAAATCTGAAAACGAATGGGGCTAAACATGAGGAAGAAGGGGGACCACAAAAAGCGAACCTTACCCCCTTAAGCGAACACTATTGGGAAAACAACCTATTTTTAGGATGGAGCCAGACCCAACATCAAAGCTGAACCAGCCATAAACACGAACTCAACTCCTCTCGGCTCAATCAGAATTTACCTGGAATGTATAATCGCGGTCATTATGGGTATATTTTCACGGAAGGGGGTGTTTTATCGGGACCCCCTTCTCCCTTATGTTTAGTTCCACTAGTTTAGAGATATATATAAACGTTCGCCCCATTAGTTTTGCGATTTTAAGACCTTTCGTGGTATTTAGGTGTCGATTTTAAGACCTTTCGTGGTATTTAGGTGTCTATTATATCCTAGCCAGCGACATTTTATCCTGGCGAGCCTGAAATATATGAGGAACTGGCCTTTGGCCATTTCTCTACCGAAAAATATAGAAATGTATCTTGAGTCGGGGTCTTAAGGGTGTTTTTCAAGCTCTGTAGCATCTGTCCCAAGTTGATATGAAGGCAACTGTACCAGGGAGCCACACACAGATCCCACATAATCCCTTCATCTCCACCACCCTAACCACCAACTGTACACATCCCAACTACAACCATTTATAGGGGAACATTTGCAATCCGGTCAAATATGTTTCAACTTTTCTACCTATATTTTGATCATTTCCTGTTATGCTTTTTCATTGTAAGGTTTTATAGTCGGGTTTATCTCAGTTGACGGTAAATTGAATCCCTTGGCAACTGATTATTTTGTACTTGATGCCCGGTACTGTAATATGAAGGTACCACAATTCTCCCCACAGATGAATCCGCCCCCGCCAGCCCAGGTGATGGCACAAAATCAAGAGGAAATTGTCGCCATAAAACCAGTGTAAGAGAGAGAGAGAGAGAGAGAGAGCGAGAGCGAGAGCGAGAGCGAGAGCGAGAGAGAGAGAGAGAATGAGAGAGAGAGAGAGAATGAGAGAGAGAGAGAGTGTGAATGAGAGTGAGTGAGTGAGTGAGAGTGACTGTGAGTGAGTGAGAGTGACTGTGTGTGTGTGAAAGTAAATAAGTGTGTGAGCTTGAAGGCAAGTACATGTGCGTATGAGCGTGAACGTGCATGTGTCTGCGTGTGAGTGTGTGTGAGCTTGAAGGCAAGTACATGTGCGTATGAGCGTGAACGTGCAGGTGTCTGCGTGTGAGTGTGAAAGTATACATGTGTGTGAGCGTTAAGGCGTGTACATGAGCATATGAAAGTGTGTAGGTGTGCGTGAGTAATGCGTGAGTTTAGCCTCCACTGAATATCTCGCCCAGGCAGGCTAGAATTATGGCTACATTCCGCCCACTCTCCCGCCCATCTGTCTGTCTGGGCGGTGGGCGGGGCTGGGAGATGGTAGGGTAGTCATGGTCCAGACACTTCATGGTAGAGACTGGGGGATATGGTAGGTAGGTTATGGTAATAATAAATAACACCGGTACTATTTATAGTTCATATTTGTATCCACTATGTTCACCTCCTCACCATAATATTGCAAAATGTCATATTCGAAAGTATGCAATTACCCATTACCCAGCATATAATTCCAAATAAAGATCACAATTTGCTTTCAAGGGACTGAAGGGAAAATTAAATCGATGGATGGAAATCGATGAAATCGATGGAAATCGATGGATGGATAGAAATCGATGGAAAATCGCAGAGGGTTTAGTACCAAACCTACATACTCCGATAGTCATGAAATTCAGTGATAGGAGAGGCTGGGAATGCGAAATCCCCCGGATGAATAACAGGGGTGCTATGGGCTCTCTGCGAGAGGGCTGGTTATCACACAGAGGCCCACGTCTCTTCAACAAACTCCCACGGCGAGTAAGAGACATGAGGGACATCTCGTTAGACAACTTCAAGAGAGCCCTAGATGTCGAACTGCAAAAAGTGCCAGACGAGCCCATCCTCGCAAGGGAGCGAGCTTTCGCTTCAAACAGTCTACTGCACCAAATCATCACCCATAACGAGGGGCGTCGCGCTCCTTGGTGCCGCTAGAAGAGTGGCGAACACATCAAAAGGTATCAAAAGGTAAGGATAATGGGTATCTAAAAATGTTTGCATGTATTTATTACATTCATATTGACGTAAAGTAAATTATACCCGGTGAGCAGTGTGGGGGAGGTGTGGGAGAGTAGTGTGGGGGTGGTGTGGGAGAGTAGTGTGAGGGAGGTGTGGGAGAGTAGTGTGAGGGAGGTGTGGGAGAGCAATATGGGGGGGGGTGTGGGAGAGTAGTGTGAGGGAGGTGTGGGAGAGCTATATGGGGGAGGTGTGGGAGTAGTGTGTGGGTGGTGTGGGAGTAGTGTGAGGGAGGTGTAGGAGTAGTGTGTGGGTTTAGGTGTGGGAGGACAGTGTCAGAGAATAGTGTGAGGGTGGTGTGGGTGTAGTGTGTGGGAGTAGCGTGTGGGAGATGTGGGTGTAGTGTGTGGGAGTAGCGTGTGGGAGGTGTGGGAGTAGTGTGTGGGTGGTGTGGGAATAGTGTGGGTGGTGTGGGAGGACAGCTGAAGGTATGAAACACACTATTCCCAAGAAACAGGTCTGACACATAATATTCTACCTCCACACGGTAAAGCATTGTACATTTACCTTTAATAGTCACTCAAAAATAGCTAAGTTGTCAAGTACAGAAACATAACTATTTACATGTTTGAGCAACGATACAAACTGTTATAATAGTCTCTATACAGTTACATACAGTGTGTACGAGTAATTTTGAAGGCAATTGTACGGGTTGTCTGAAAAATTAGACATAGTTTATACAGCATATATATATATATATATATATATATATATATATATATATATATATATATATACATATACTGTATATATATATATATATATATATATATATACCGGTAGTGTGTGTGTGTGTATTCAAGTTATTTTTAAAATTATAGTGTATTAGCTAGTTAAATATACAAAACAACTCATGACACCGGGTTACTCATTACTCTTACCTTCTTCCACCTTTATATATCTTTATAATGTGGGTGGGTACAATAAGGGAGAGTGTGTTTCCTTGTCCCCGCCCCTTAGTATGGTAGAGAGGGAGATTTATGGGACAACCTCGGCCACAGATAGTAAGAAGAAGAAGGAGGTGATGAAGATGAAGGGTTTGGCCAGAGACAAGATACAGAAGATGAAATAGAAGACAGTAGTAGTGACAGTGGTATGGTTTATGCTCACAGATGAAGGCGAAAACAATGAAGGTTAGTGGGATCTGCCGCAAGGTTTGGCCAGAGACAAGGTACATAAGGTGAAATAGAAGACAGCAGTAGTAACATGGTATGGTTTAGGTCGTTTAGCCTATTTTTGTTGTGGTCAAGGGGGTGTTGGTATGATATTACTGACGCAAGTACTGCGTACGTTGTATATACGCTATTCGTTAATGCAAACGTATTTCCAAGCTATCTAAACCCAGACTCTGCTTGATGAATAATATGTCGTCCTGGTGTGTGTGTGTGTGTGTGTGTGTGTGTGTGTGTGTGTGTGTGTGTGTGTGTGTGTGTGTGTGTGTGTGTGTGTGTGTGTGTGAGCGAGAGAAAGACAGAGAAGGGAATATAAAGAGATAGATAGGGAGAGAGAGAGAGAGAGAAATATTAATGATGATGCAGGATCCTCTGTTTGTTATATTACAGTTGAAAGCACCAGCAGCAGGATTTGTGCCGGCCTTCCATCTTACTGTGAACACACTATAGTGCCACACAGATGGATCACATGGGAATCACACTGGGGATATACTTCCTAACTCCATCCTTCCACTTCTCTCTCGGTTTACCTCTCCCTCTCTGTCCTTCCACCTCACTCTCGTACACTCTCTTAGTCATTCTCTCGCTTTCCATACGTTCCACATGGCCGAACCATCTCAAGGTGTTCCTCATCTAAAAATCAATAAACATATAAAAATAATAATAATAATAATAATAATAATAATAATAATAATACAACTAATAACAATAATAATAAACGTGGATAAGGAGCGAACAAGATACTACCCAGGATATTAAGGAAAGCTGCCCCAGACCTCCAGACCACGCCCTTACTCAGTCCCTAACTTCATTTGTGTGAGGGTAAAGAGAAGGAATCAGCTGGGTGGGTCCTATGTTGAGTGTGTTGGTTGGTAGATCATATGGTCAACGTTCACACACTCACATCAGACACACACACACACACACACAGAAACACATACACATTTCTATCTCTCTCTCACACACACACACACACATACCTACTCACTCACTCACATACACACTCAACTTAATCTAGCCTAACCTCAATAAAAGAGCAGGAAAAAAGGCGAAAAGACCCGTGGGCGAATAGACTGCAAAACCCTTGAGCAAGATGACCACGATTTCCGCCTGACCAGAGTTCAATTCTCCGCGGATCAAAGTAAAGACCTGGAGCTAGTTACAATGATGTCTTCTCTCTCTCTCTCTCTCTCTCTCTCTCTCTCTCTCTCTCTCCTCTCTCTTTCTCTCTCTCTCTCTCTCTCTCTCTCTCTCTCTCTCTCTCTCTCTCTCTCTCTCTCTCTCTCTCTCTCTCTCTCTCTCTCTCTCTCTCTCTCTCTCTCTCTCTCTCTCTCTCTCTCTCTCTCTCTCTCTCTCTCTCTCTCTCTCTCTCTCTCATTAATAACACATCACACTAAATGCCTCTGGGTGTGAACTCTTCAACTGAGAATATAATTATGAGCAGGGCGGCAATGTGTTGAGTGGAATTATGATTTTATGAGTCTGTGAGGCTTATATAATTGAATGGGTGTGTTATGAGAGAAGTGTTGATTTTATGAGTGGAGTGGTGGTGTTGTGAGTGGAGTGGTGGTGTTATGAGTGGGGTAATGGTGTTATAAGTGGAGTGGTGGTGTTATGAGTGGGGTGATGGTGTTATGAGTGAAGTGGTGGTGTTATGAGTGAAGTGGTGGTGTTATGAGTGGAGTAGTGGTGTTATGAGTGGGGTGATGGTGTTATGATTGATGTGTGATAGTTAATCCAGTAGCATGCGGGGGAGGGATGTTAGTTGCAGTGGTGGTTGCATAGTATGAGGTGAAGTTTGAGGTACGAGTTATGCATGAAGCCAACCTCCCCCCCCCCCCCCCCCCCCTATTTCCCCCCTGAAGCCCGACAAGTGGAAGACAACAACATCCACCACCACTTCCACTACTACCAACACTACTACTACTACTACTATTACCTACCACTGAATAATAATAGTAATTGGGTGAAGGCTGGTCCTATACAGAGTGAGGTTTGGCATCCTCTACCCAACCTTAAGCTCGGGTCACACATACACGTTCTAACGTCCCGTCCGGCCCCGACCTCTTAATAAAAAGCGCCTAGGCGGCGTCCTTTTTATGCATGCATAAAATGGTCCGTGTGGGTCGGGGCAACTGCCAGAAAACGTGTTATGCCGGGACATCCACGGGACATACACGGACACACACAGAAGTTATTGTCTTGGTCGGGGACGGACGGGACGTTAGAACGTGTATGTGTGACCCGAGCTTCAGCTGTTTCTGTCTGTCTCTTTGACTGTCCTTCGTTTCCTTCTGGAGGCAGGAAGCTAGGAATCCTCCCTTTGTAAAATTCTCCTACTCAACTAGACAGAGAATTGGGCGAGGGAATGCGAAAGTGGTCCCGGACCCTAAGAATTGACACTTCAAAGGTTTCTCTTAGGGTTTTGTCTTGAGTCTGGTACCCCCAGCATATGCATATGCCCGAGTATATACAATTATACATTGATGCATACATACATACATACATACATACTAGTATGGTACCGATACTGATTACATTAAATACAAAACACCAGCAGTACCAATGGTGATAGTGGTTGTGGTGATGATAGTGGTGATAGCAGCTGTTTTGATAGTGGTGATAGCAGCTGTGTTGGTGGTGATAGCAGCTCTTTTGGTGGAGATAGTGGTTGTGGTGGTGTTGTTAGCTGCTGTTATACTGGTGGTGGTAGTGATGATAGCAGCTGTTTTGGTAGTGATGATAGCAACTGTGGTGATGACGGCGACAGAATGACAGTCAGCCTGGCGCCAGTGACTTCTCTCTCTCTCTCTCTCTCTCTCTCTCTCTCTCTCTCTCTCTCTCTCTCTCTCTCTCTCTCTACACTACCAGCAGCCAGGGTACTAGACTGAAGGATGGAAACGGGTTAAGGGGCCACTCCTTAGTAACAAACAGTCGGGGTTCTATTCTTAAAGTGATGATAGCGGCAGTGTTAGTGGTAGTGGTGGTGGTAGTGGTGAGAGCGACTCTTTTGGTGGTGATAGTGGCTCTGTTGGTGGTGATAGGAGCTGTGGTGATGGTAAGGTGTTGGTGGTCGTGATGACAGCTGTTTTTGGTAGTGATAATAGTTGTGGTGGTGGTAGCGACTGTTATAGATGCGGTGATGATTGTGGTCAAGTTGTGGCTGCTTTGGTGGTGATGATAGCGGCTGTGGTGATGATGGCGACGGAAGGACAGTCAGCCTGGCGCCAGTGACTTCTCTCTCTCTCTCTCTCTCTACACTACCAGCAGCCAGAGTACCAGACTGAAGGATGGGGACGGGTTTAGTAGCCATTCCTTAGTAACGAACAGTCAGGGTTCTATTGTTATGGTGGTGGTGATAGCGGCTGTGGTACTGGTGGTGGTAGTGGTGAAAGTGGCTGTTTCTGTGGCGACGATAGCAACTGTGGTGATGATGGCGATGGAAGGATATTCAACCTGGCGCCAGTGACTCACTCACTCTCACTCTCACTCTCTCTCTCTCTCTCTCTCTCTACACTACCAGCAGCCACAGTATCAGCCAGGGGACCAGACTGAAGGATGGGGACGGGTTTAGTAGCCACTCCATGGTAACAAGCAGTACCGGCCCTAATGTTATGGTCTGGGTAAATGGATCTAAGCTAGACTCTTCCATACTGTATCGAAAGTATGGTCCTACATTATAGAGTTATACATGATCGTATTCTTAAACGTATGAATTTGACTCCGAATGGATTTTATATTGGACATCCTGTGAGAGGGTAGCGTCAACAAGGTAATCAACAGAAGTGACCAATAATGGGAGCTATTTCTCACACAGATTCCTCCAAGTATGGGGAAGGTTTAAGGGGGGTGACCTGCCTTGTTTATCTTTCTCTGACTTGTATTCTTTCGGCCCCATTCAGCCTACTGTTTTATAACGTTTATCCCCATCCAGATGTCGATTTCTTCCTGGCGAGCGATAGCGAGAAATCCGGCACATTTTGCTATCGAAAAATGTACAAATTTAGCCTGCTGTCAAAAAACATTTTTAAAAAATATTCTGGCTCGCTCCCACTCACCAGGAAAAAATCGATACCTGGATGGGGATAAACGTCTTAAAACAGTAGGCTGGAAGGAGCCGAATGGATACAACCCAGAGAGTCTCTAGAGAGGGAGAGAGAAAATAAAAAGAGTTGGGCCCTCTTAAGCCATCTTATATAGAAGACAGAGTAATGAACTATACTCTGTCCATTATAGGTAGAACAGAAATCCCGACCCCTAACCTCTAATAACTCATGAAGGACTAGAGTAATCGAGCTAATATTTTTACCATTGGGAAGAGTCGGCCAGGTAATAGGTGTGGAGATTCACAACCCATTTACTCTAGCCCTTTTTGAGTTACAGAGGTTAGGGGTCACGATTTCTGACCAGCATACATTATAATGAATGGACTATAGTGTAAGTTACAATGATAATTAATACAAAATAGACACATCTACCATAATTCCACTACCAATCAAGCCAAAACCTATGACTGAATCACCACACACACTCAACCTATTGCAATGCCTTACATCACCAGTCCAAACAATGCTATTAAGGGGAGGTATTTAGTTTATTCCCTAGACCTCCATCAAGCTTAAAATTAAATCTCCTTGACCCCCTTTCAAGATAAATTTGTACATTTTTCGGTAGACAAATGTCCCGGCCGAAGGCCGATTCCTCTTAAGTTACAGGCTCGCTATCGCTCGCCAGGAAAAAATCGACACCTAAATGGCACGAAAAGTCTTAAAATTTACAGAAATGGGGCGAAAGTTATTAAAATCGCCAAACTAATGGGGCAAACGTCTTAAGATCTCAAAAGCAATGGGGCTAAACATGAGGGAGAAGGAAGGTCGAAAAAAAATCCCTCAAGTGGAAACCTCCCCTTAACCAACCAACTCTCCACAATGACACAACCTTCTGCATCAAGTTACAATGCCATACCAGTTTACCACATCGTATCCTGTGACGTATTATCTGCACTCCAGCCTCTTAGTAGGTTCAGCTTTGGTTTTGATTGTTTTGTTGTTGTTGTTTTGTTTCCCGGCTACCAATATAAACCTTTTCTTAACTCCTGGAGAACCTGTGTGAGTGAAAGCTTTGAATTCCACTAGAGATCCCAATTATTAGCCCATGCTGTACCGGTAACGTCCTTTCCATCACATTCTGGCAAATATTAGACGATTTTATTCAGCTTAGGAAGGATCTGTGGTAACTGAAATGGTTAAATGAGATAGTATGTAGCCTTTTAATTGCTAGAGGTCCTTCCTAAGCTGAATAAATGAGATAGTATGTAGCCTTTTAATTGCTAGAGGTCCTTCCTAAGCTGAATAAATGAGATAGTGTGTAGCCTTTTAATTGCTAGAGGTCCTTCCTAAGCTGAATAAATGAGATAGTATGTAGCCTTTTATTTGCTAGAGGTCCTTCCTAAGCTGAATATAATGAGATAGTATGTAGCCTTTTAATTGCTAGAGGTCCTTCCTAAGCTGAATATAACCATCTAATAGTTGCCAGAACATAATGAAAAGTCCATCACCGGTACAGAAGAGGTTAAGTTGAATGAAATCGCTTTAGGTTAGCCAGAATAAACTTTAAATGATGCCTTGTAAAACTGTATTCTGGCAATACAACAATTATTATTTTTTTTTTTAGACAACTGGCTTACTGTATTCAGCTTTGCTTAAAATTACATACTTTTTTCCTCCTTTCAACATGTAATTTGGTTTCTAGATTTCCTTTCACCCCGTTTCCTGCCTCTCTCTCTCTCTCTCTCTCTCTCTGCCAGAATTAAGTCCTGACCACCTCGCTTGGCTCGTAAAGTCTGTGTGGTCCGTGTATCTACGAAACCCTATGCAAAACTTCCTCCAGACCACCTCGTTTGGCTCGTAAGGTCTGTGTGGTTCGTATATCTATGGAACTCTATGCAACACTCCCCTTGAACATATATGAACGCTAACACAATAACTACTCCTAACTTGTGGAAAATATACATGCGAGAGAAGGGAGGGGAGGAGGGGGAAAGTTCACCGTAATACACGTTAGTTACTGGAATTATTGTGTGAGAGAGAGAGAGAGAGAGAGAGAGAGAGAGAGAGAGAGAGAGAGAGGGGAGGAGGGAGATGAGGAGAGGAGAGAGATGAGAGAGAGAGAGAGAGAGAGAGAGGAGAGAGAGAGAGAGAGAGAGAGAGAGAGAGAGAGAGAGAGAGAGAGAGAGAGAGAGAGAGAGAGAGAGAGAGAGAGAGAGAGAGAGAGAGAGAGAGAGAGAGAGAGAGAGAGAGAGAAAGTACGTTTATGAGAAAGAAACGGATAAAAGCCCCACCTGGCAAAATTGTGTAGAGAGTGAAAAGTGGCCGACATAAATTCAGATAATTTGTCTTGCCTTACCGTACCTCTAAACAGGAGGAGGAGGAGGAAGATTCGGAGGAGGAGGCCAAAGGAGTACAAACTGCAACCCTACAGAGCAGTTTGGATATCTAAACTACTAATCTTCTGACGACGAGGTAGAGAAAAGGATAGCAAAGAAGAAGAAGAAAGAAGAGGAAGAGGAGAAAAAGAAAATTAAGAGAAAAAGAAGGAACATAGGAGAGACAAGGCAGTAAAAAGGAAGACGAAAGAAAGAAGAAAAAAAGAAGTAGTGTTGTTGATGAAGATGATGGAAAGGATATTGATAAAGAGGAGGAGGAAGAGATGGATAAAAGAGTAAGAGCATAAGAAGGAGGAAGAAGGAAGTTGTGAAGAAAGTAAGGTAGAACAGGCGGAAGGAAGGCAGTAAGGAAGGAAGAAAGAAAGGACGTAAGGAAGGAAAGAATGCATGAATGAATGAAGGAAGGAAAGGAGGAAGGAATGATTGAAAGAACGAACGAATGAATGAATGAATGAATGAACGAAAGGAAGGAACAGGAATGAAGGAAGGAAGGAAATAATGAATGAAAGAAGGAATGAATGAATGAACGAAGGAAGCAACAGGAAGGAAGGAAAAGGAAGGAATGGGGAAGAGTAAAATGCAATGTGTTAAAAGTATCATCCTAACTCTTGGGGTAGCATCACATAACTATCCTCCTAACTCTATAATCCCTTAGGGTAATACAACACTGCCGCCACCACCACCACTACCACCAGCATCATCACCACAACTACCACCATCACCACCACTACTACCACCACCATCATCATCACTACTACTACCATCTTTCGCTACAACTACTATCACCATCACCCCCACAACTAGGCTACCATTATCACTACAACTACCATCACCATCACTACAAGTATCATCATCATCACTACAACTACCACCACCACAACTACCATCTTTCACTATAACTACTACTATCACCATTATGTCAATTCTTTAACACCATTAACATCACTTCTACCACACGGTCACCACTAACACTACCATAACCACTATCTTTCACCACCACTACCATTACCATCATCACCACTATTATCACAACTACCAATGCAAGAAAAAAGAGGAGGAGAAAGAAGAAAAATATGAATATGAATAATAAGAATAGGAAGAGGATACAAAAGCAAAAACAAACAAGAACGAAAAGAAGAAGAATGGAAACAAATAAAAATAAAAGAAGAAGAAGAAGGAAGAGGAAGAAGACGAGGAAGAGGAAGAGTGTGTTGTTGTAAGGTTTAAGTGTGTCCTGGGTTTGCGTCACTTACCCCCCCCCCCCCCTCCCTTAACTCTATTATCTCCGAGGGCAATACAACACCCTGGCCACCTTGGAGGAAAGATATTGACGGAGGGAGTGTCAGGGCGATACAGTGAAGCCAATTTCCCGCGCTTCGACCTTCCCGTAACCCTAACCCTTTGAATTTGTAATGACGCATTTTGACAGTTCATTCTGGCTATCATCAGACGATTATATACAGCTTAGGAAGGATCTGTGGTAATACAAAAAGGTAAAGACTATTTCAATTAACCCTCTGACCTCCATATACCCTTCCTAGTCTGAATATAATCGTCTGATAATAGCCTGACACCAGAAAATAAATGCATAATCGTACCTTCTAAGGGTTAAAACATAATATTAGTATTTTATTCAAAGAGTATCGAATTGAATTTGCAAGGAGATACATATCTTTAGTATATTATGTTACCACATTATTATTGCCTATTATAATGTTTGCTTATATAATTATGCGAGACGCTCTGGGGAGTATTAGCCAGGTTCACCTGTACAGTCGGCCTAATAAGTAACGTCTCGGCACCAAGTATATTTTGATCAATAACTAGTATTCAAGCAATATATAAACACGATTTCTTCATTCCGAGTGAGGCACACAACCATGTTCATACAGTTACCCACCTTATTCAACATCTGGCAGACATTAATACAACACAGAGCAAACCAAACGTAATGACAGCTGAAACATGACTGACGCTCTACCTGACAATCCCCTCCCCTCATTAAATATCCTTGCTTATCACCAACATCATAACCACCATCATTGCATTTTACCACCACCATCATCAGCATCACTACCATTACTACTATCATCACTACTACCACTTGGCTATCCTCCACAACCACCATCACTATCATCACCACCACCACAATCATCACCACCAATTTACTCTCTTCTATCCACACTACTATCACTCCTTCATCACCACCACCACCACCACCATTATCATTATGTTCACCACCAATTTACTCTCCTCCTCCTCCTCCTCCGCCATCACCACCACCACCACCATTATCATTATGTTCACCACCAATTTACTCTCCTTCTCCTCCTCCTCCTCCTCCTCCTCCTCCTCCTCCACCATCACCACCACCACCATAAACAAGGCATCTCTTCTCCCGTTACCATAGCAACTTCTGAGGCCTCACTAATCCTGATATTTACCTGTTGAGAGGTAAGCTGATGGTATAGTCGTCAGATATTAGATTTGCTCGATAGATTATAATGGATTTTTCCCTCTGTGATGATTATGGTATGACAACTACAATATATTAGTACCAGCTGACGCGAACATAATTATATTCTTTAGCAGCCGATTTTTCTATATTGAACCCTTTCAATATACGAGGACGTAATTATTAACGTCATTCTGGCTATAATTAGACGATTATATTAAGACACTATCTACCAAGCCAAAATCAACCTTTTCAACACGAGATGACGTAAATTTCGTCCTATTCTGGTTCTCATCAAGCGATTTTCTTAAGCTTATAATCTACCTCTAGGACTCAAAGGGGTAAACAATACCCAGATATACCATCGGAGTAACATGGTCCTTCTTGAACTGCATACAATCGTCACATGTTAGCCATAATAAATAGTGAAATGCCGTCATCGTGCTGAAGGGGTTAAACCCTATATGTGTCGACTTGATTATGACTCATTTTGACAATTACTTCTAGCTATCATTTGACGATTTTATACAAGCTAAGAAGAATCTGTGGCATCAAAAGAGTAAAGACTATCTCAATTAACCCTCTGACTTCCATCCACCTTTCCTAAACTGCATAAAATCGTCGAATGATAGCCAGAAAACAAAGGAAACGCGTCATTGTATCTCGAAAGGCCTGACTGACTAAACTAAATGGCTGACAATGTTCAGCCCCCAGGCAGCCTATCCGAGAACGCTTTGTAAACACCAGGTATTCTCTCCCCGTCACCATGGCAACGTGTGAGGTTTCGGTAATCCTCACATATATCCAGGTAGTGTTCCGGCGAGATAGCCAAACAAGCCTTTATTGACGGCTGGAGAGATAGATGGAGAGATAGATAGATAGATAGATAGATAGATAAATAGATAGATATATGGATAGAGGGGTACACGGTAGAGGTAGATAGATAGATTGATAGCTAGAGAGTTTCGGTAAGCTGCACATATATCCAGGTTGTGTTCCAGAGAGCTAGCCAAATAAGCCTTTATCGACGGATGGAGAGGTACCGGTAGATGATAAGTGATAGATGGATGGATTGATTGCTTGATAGACACATAGATAGATTGATGGATAGACAGACTGATTGACTGAATGATTGATAGATATATAGATAGATAGATAGATAGTGATTGATAGTTAGATAGTTATAGATAGATAATTAGAAAAGGATACATACACTAGAGTGAGGAAAAAGAGGATCAGTCATATAATTAAATATATACAGGATAACTCTTCTTCTGATAGATAAAGGGGCAGGCGAGAGGTAGATAGATACAGGTAGTTGAACACATATATAGCTATTAAAATATAAGAGTAAACCCAATATAGTATTATATCCCTCTTATGTTCCAGTGGTTTACCGAAAAGTCTTAACACGATAGCTAGAAAGAAAAGTAATAGATATAATTAGATAGATGGATAAAAAGATTAAAGATAAAAACATAATGTAAATAGATAAATAGAGGAGTAACTAGAAAAATAGATAGTTAGATAGATATATAGATAGATAGTGAGAGAGAGATAACTAAATGGATAGATAGACAGATAGATAGAGAACCGATAAGTCTTTCCCTAATAACTTGAGGGGTCGACTAAGAGAGTACAAAGTACAAAGGAGTACAAAGGAAATCAAGCAACAACAGGTCTAGTGACCCTTCTAGGTTGCTTGTCCTCCAAAACACTGAGGATCAAGTGTCCAAACAGTGGTTTAGAGTGGGTAAGGGAACATTGGAAAGGGAACTACTGCCCTGCCACTAACGTGGCAGGACTAGGAAGTTAGTAGGGGACATATGGGTTAGTAACTGAGGGGAGGATAAAGTTATTCATTTACAAACGCAGTCAGTCGCGGGTTCGATGCGAGATATTTGTCTAGGCGGAATTTAAATGAATCAACGGTGCTGCAGTCTATAACGTCTCGGGGAAGCCCATTCCACAAGTTGACAACTCGATTGAAGAAGAAATTCTTAGATTCGTGCGAGTTTAAAAGATTTACCAATAATTTTGCAACCGTTTCCCCGCGTGTAATTAGATTGGTCGATAGTGAAGTACTTACTACAGTTCATATTGTCGATGCCTTTGATGATTTTGAACACTTGAATTAAGTCGCCTCTTAATCTGCGCTGGGTTAAAGGAAATAGATTTAATTCTCTAAGACGCTCTTCGTATGGTTTGTTCTTTAGGCTAGGTATCATTTTGGTAACTCTACGTTGAACTCGTTCTAGCTTGTTTATATCTTTTTGGTAATAAGGGCACCAGGATTGAACGCAGTATTCCAGAAGAGGGCGGACTAAGGAATTGTAAAGGGTTAGGATAACTTCTTTGGATTTATGCTCAAATGACCTGCCTATAAAGCCAATTATTTTGTTTGCCTTCTTAACAACTTCTGAACATTGTTGACTCGGTTTTAGGTTACTCGATATTGTTACTCCCAGATCAGTTTCTCTGTTTACATTCTTAAGCTGAGTGCCATTCATCGAATAGTTTGCTTTCTCATTTAGGTATCCGACATGTAGTACTTTACATTTATCCGCATTGAAACTCATTTGCCAATTTGGGCCCAACATGACAATTTATCTAGATTGTGTTGCATATCGTCAACTTGTTCTTTTGAGAGTACGCTATTTGCAATTTTTGTATCGTCAGCAAATTTTGAGATTGTGCAGGTGAGACCCTCATCTATGTCGTTGATGTAAATTAGAAAGAGAATTGGTCCTAGTACCGAACCCTGGGGTACCCCGCTACTTACATTGGTCCATTTAGATGCCTTACCGTTTATGACTACCCTTTGCTTTCTGTTGCTGAGCCAATTTTCTATCCATTTCAACACACCGTCTTGTATTCCATGCGCTTTTAGTTTTAGCAGTAAACGTTTGTGGGGAACTTGTCAAAGGCCTTTTGAAAATCAAGGTATATAATATCTACAGCTTTACTCTCATCGTAGAGGTTGAGGATATCGTGGAAGAAGTCTAAGAGGTTTGTTAAACAGGAACGTTTTTTACGAAAGCCGTGTTGAGTATCTTTAAGTATGTTATTTTCCTCTAAGTGAGTAAGAGAGAGAGAGAGAGAGAGAGAGAGAGAGAGAGAGAGAGAGAGAGAGAGAGAGAGAGAGAGAGAGAGAGTTAGTGTGTATGTGGTTGAGAGAGAGAGGGGATCAGTGTGTGTGAGACAGAGAGAGTGAGAAGAAGAAGAAAAAAAAAGAAAGAAGCTGATGAAACAAAAATAATAATAATAAGAAGAAGAATTTGAAGAACAAAAAGAAGAATTGGGGAAACAGATATGAATTATTATATAAATAGTATACATATTATAAAGTGAACACAGATTTTGAGACCAAAATAAATAAGGGGAGTGGCGAAAGTAATTAGGGTGAGGTAAAAAGGTGACAAGCAAGGAGGGAGAATGAAAAAAACCAGTTGTGTAAAAATGTTGGATAAAAATGTGGGGTAAAATCGTTGATAAAAGTGTATGAAGGCCAAGTAGGAGGAAGGTAGGCTAAAAATAAAATTATATACAGTATACAGTAGGCTAATGAATATACAGTAAACAAATGAATACAAGTATACAATATACAAATGAATAAGTATACAGTAGACTAATGAATAAGTATACAATATACAAATGAATAAGTATACAATAGACTAATGAATAAGTATACAATAGACTAATGAATAAGTATACAATAGACTAATGAATAAGTATACAATAGACTAATGAATAAGTATACAATAGACTAATGAATAAGTATACAATAGACTAATGAATAAGTATACAATATACAAATGAATAAGTATACAGTAGACTAATGAATAAGTATACAATAGACTAATGAATAAGTATACAATAGACTAATGAATAAGTATACAATAGACTAATGAATAAGTATACAATAGACTAATGAATAAGTATACAATAGACTAATGAATAAGTATACAATAGACTAATGAATAAGTATACAATATACAAATGAATAAGTATACAGTAGACTAATGAATAAGTAAGAGGGATGTGGGGATGGGTTGAAAGGAAGGTAGGGAGGGATGGGAGGGTTGGAAGGAAGGGAGGGAGTGAGGGAGTAGTGGGATGGAGGGATGGGTTAAGTCAAATTGATAGATAGGCTAATAAATATTGATGAGGCGCAACAAATTACAAATAGGTAAACGATGGGGGGAGCGGGGGGACTTGTTACAGGCAGCTTTGCCCTTTGTCTCCCTCATACACATAGATAAAATAGTAATGGAAGAGACACAGGATAGGAGGTGGCAAAGCAAGATTGGATACCGTATACCAAAATTGCAGGTTAATTAAAGTTGCAGAGCAAAGGTTACATGAAGGTAGTAGCATAATTATATAAATAAATAAATAAACAAATAAATATAAAAAGGTGGAGATAGTGCATAATGAAGAACACAAAACTATATTACACTAAATCATGGTAGGTGGGAAGAAGGGAAGGAAGAAAGTTGGGTAAAGCAGAATTAGGATAAGATAATGATAGGACAAAATAAAAGTCTGGCGAACAATTTACAAGATGGTAGAAGTTGAAACAAAAAAATACACCTGAGAAAAATGGAGGTGATAAAATGGAGCGCTGAGAAAAATAGGTAGCCGATAAGGAGGCAAATGAGACGACGATGATGATGAGGATGAGAGAGTGAGTGTGTGTGAGAGGGAGAGAGAAATAATTAGAGTGAGAGCGAAAGTATGTGTGTGAGTGAGAGTGAGAAGGGATGAGCCTAGAATATAAGGAGGGGAAAATTATGGAGCACAAGCGAAAGAGAAGATGGGTAATTTATAAGGAGGTATAAGAATATAACAAGGAGCTGATATTATGATTGATATAGATAGATAGATAGATAGATAGATAGATAGATAGATAAATAGATAGATAGATGAATATAAATATAACAAGAAACTGATTATTATGCTGGAGAAGAAACACGTATATATATATACTGTATATATATAATTTATATATTTATGTATATATCCATAGTTTTCTCTCCACATTATCTAAAGCCCCTCCTTAAGATCCTGTATATATTCAAAATTCCCATCGCTTCTCCCAATGTTTACCCAAATTTCAGTCCCCTGCTAAACGGTTTACCTCCATCATAAATTTCCTATCGAGGCTTCCATTTTTACCTCCATAATTTTGGCCTCTTTTTGTAGATATTATGAGGTGATCTCTTATCCTCATTCTTCCCCTCATCACCGTATTATCTTTCTTATCTTTGCTACGTTTCATCAAGATATGTAGAGATGGAATGCGACAAATAACTACTTGGGAAAAGGCACAATAAAATAAATGCATACCGTTACACTGCAAAAGACCAGTATGCATAAAAACTCATATAGGAACGAAACTATCATGCAAACTTAGGTGTGTAATAAACGTTTCACGAGACACTTCTACAGGCTTAATATCAGGCTCTAAACGTTTCCACTAAAGTGCTCCTCCTCATATGGTGTATATATTATTTTGTTCAACGTTTCTGGGTTTATTATTATCTAAGAGAAACGTTGCTAATAAAGTGCTCCTCCTCATATGGTGATTATAGTAATGTTGTCAACTTTTCTGGGTTTATTTTTACCTAAGCGAAACGTTGGCAATAAAGTGCTCCTTCTCATATGTTATTTTGTATTTATTCTGTCAACTTTCATGAGTTAATTTGTATCACAATAAAAGAAGCCCGTCGAAAATGTCTGGAAACCGCGCTCGAGTATCTCTGTCTATTGCCCCTAAAAGGCGAATATTAAAAGAACACTCGTAACCAAGGTGGAATAGAATTGAACACTCGTAACCAAGGTGGAATAGAATTGAACACTCGTAACCAAGGTGGAATAGAATTGAACACTCGTAACCAAGGTGGAATAGAATTGAACACTCGTAACCAAGGTGGAATAGAAGTGAACACTCGTAACCAAGGTGGAATAGAATTGAATTTGTTTTCGAAAAAGCCATACCGTATTTTTCAGAGACAGCTATTACGAGTGGAAAACTATTCACAATAATACGAGGTCAAATATTCCTAAGTGACCCGTTAAAACGGTGGTATTGGACAAATTGAAAGGTCAAATACCCGCGAGAAGGCATGGAATGAAAATGTAAATGCAAGTATCCAAATTATCCAGAGAATTGTAACTAGATGGGGGAACGTTAGCAATAAAAGTGAAATTCCTGTGTACCCGATATGCGTAAAAAATAAATAAATTAAAAAATAAAATAAAAAAGGAACAAACGATCATGGCATGGAAAAATATTAAAACAGTAGCGACAAAACAGTTTCAGGTGCACACACACGTACACACCCACACCCCTCCCCCCCCGCCCCCACCCCCATCCACCCACCCCCACCCACACACCCACCCCCACCCCACCCACACCCACACACCCACCCCCACCCACACACCCACCCACACCCACACACACACACCCACACCCACACACACACACACACACGTCAGCGCTACGTCATTAAGGGTGTCAGTGGTGAAGTGGAGGTCTCATTGTACAAACACTCTCACTAAACTAATAACACAGCCCATATTGTATTAACCTCACATCATGCTGGAGCCATCAACAATAATCAACTGCTGCCATTACAATAAACTGTTGTTGTTGTGGCTGTTGGACTAACTATCATCATCACGACACACATGGATTGGGGTTATAATGGATAATATCAGTGTGCCCCCCCCCCCCCTCCCCGTAACTCTCACTCTCACTCTCTCTCTCTCTCTCTCTGTATTGGCGCTCTAATGTTAAATGCCGATGTGTGCGTTCTATCTCTCACACTCTCGCTGACTGTCTATATCTCACTCACTCACACTCACTCACTCACTCACTCACTCACTCTCTCTCTCTCTCTCTCTCTCTCTCTCTCTCTCTCTCTATTGGTGTTCCCCTTGTAATGGTTGGGTAATTATCTCTCGGACCATTACCTGGCTTTATTATCCACGGTTACCGTCGCGGACATCTCGGGCTCTCTCACTTTCTCTCCCCCCCCTCTCTCTCTTTCTCTCTCTCTCTCTCTGGCTTTATCTTAGTATCTCTCAAACATTTTCTCACAGGAATGTTCATAGATATTACAATTTTACTCTTACTCACTCTCACTTTGTGTATGAGAGAGAGAGAGAGAGAGAGAGAGAGAGAGAGAGAGAGAGAGAGAGAGAGAGAGAGAGAGAGAGAGAGAGAGAGAGAGAGAGAGAGAGAGAGAGAATGATCAGCCTCATTTGCGTTCATTGGCTACATAACCTTTTTAGAGGCTCAGCTGGAACCATCGTTTTACATGTTATATAACGGCGGGTGGTGGGGTGGAAAGAGGGGGTGGTGGGGGTGGTGGTCGGTAGGGGAGGGGAGAGGTTCTGGACCCCTTCTCCCTCATCTTCAGCCACATTAGTTTTGACATTTTTAGACATTCGCCCCATTGGTTATGGTGATTTCAAGACCTGTTGTGCCATTTACTGTAGGTGTCGATTTTTCCCTAGCGAGCGATATCGAGCCAGAAGAGCATTTTTCTACCGAAAATTGGACAAATTTATCTTGAAGGATGATATTGGTGAGTGTTTTTTTAAGCTTGATGGAAGTCTAGGGAGGAAACTAAAAATAAAATAAAATAAAAAATAAAATAAAATATATATACTGTATAAAATTATATACTGTATATATATATATATATATATATTATATATATATATATATATATATATTATATATATATATATATATATATATATATATATATATATATAATAAGAAGAATTAAGTAAATAAATACGCCCATGCCCCCTTAAACAAGCATTCCCTAGACGACAATCAATATTCATATAGTCTGGGACATCATGTTAGACCTCATCAATCATCAATGGTAGATTCGGCCAACTTGACAATGTTTCGCTTTGTGTTTATAGTATATATAGACAAATATATAAGATCTCTCTCTCTCTATCTCTATCTCTCTCTCTCTCTCTCTCTCTCTCTCTCTCTCTATCACACAGACAGACACACACATTGCAACATAAGAATATTATGCTTAACCCTTTCACCAGTATTACGTAATTTTCATCACATTTTGGTTACCATTAGACGATTTTTCTTTAGGTTATAATCTACCTTTACTCAAATGGGTAAATACAATCTCAATAAACCCAAAGTCTTTCTAAAACTGCATAAACCTGTCTAATGTTAGCCAGAAGCAAAGGTAAAAAGGCAAGTGTAATCCCAATATATAAACCCTGTAGTCAAAGATCTGGAAACCAACATACATTTCTAACAAAGCACCAGGTATTAATTTATCCGCCATGAACCCACGCCAGGTATATATACCATAATTATAACAGGGTGTCAAACCGGAGCAATTTTGTTTGAAGACTTGAATGATTATGAGAAGGAATATAAGAAAATGATTATGAGAAGGAATATAAGAAAATGATTATGAGAAGGAATACAAGAAAATGATTATGAGAAGGAATATAAGAAAAATGATTATGAGAAGGAATACAAGAAAATGATTATGAGAAGGAATATAAGAAAATGATTATGAGAAGGAATACAAGAAAATGATTATGAGAAGGAATATAAGAAAATGATTATGAGAAGGAATACAAGAAAATGATTATGAGAAGGAATATAAGAAAATGATTATGAGAAGGAATACAAGAAAATGATTATGAGAAGGAATACAAGAAAATGATTATGAGAAGGAATATAAGAAAATGATTATGAGAAGGAATATAAGAAAATTATTATGAG
>CM064485.1:5939208-5949208 GCA_032716605.1 Paralithodes platypus | reverse complement strand
TCTTACTTCCCTCTCTTCCTTATTACTCTATTCCTCTATCTTCTCTCTTACTTCCCTCTCTTCCTTATTGTTCTATTCCTCTATCTTCTCTCTTACTTCCCTCTCTTCCTTATTACTCTATTCCTCTTTCTTCTCTCTTACTTAACTATGACGCGTTCTGACAAAGTAATCCTGGTTATCATTAGACGATTTTATGCAATTTGGGAACGATCTGTGGGATTTATAGGGGTAAAGACTGTCTCAATTAACCCTCTGACTTCCATATACCCTTCCTAATATGCATAAAATCCCCTAATAATAGCCAGAAAACAGAGAAAAAGATCCGTAATCGGATTTTAAAAGGGTTTACTTATATGTTTTCATTACGTCTTCATTTAGTTCACGAGAGATAAGAAGTTAATTATTGTTCTTTTATAGATCTATCCACCTATCTAATTATATATCTAGTTATCTATTTATCTACACATCTATCTATCTAATTATCTACATATATATCTATCCACCATCAGTAATGTTAGCAGAATCAGGGGTGCGGAAAATCTGTTTGCTTGTTGCGTGGTCTTCCATTTTTAGTGTTTTTTATTATCTTGCTATTAACCTATCTATGTCTTTCTGTCTATCTAGGTATCTATTGTTCTATCTATTTAACTACACATCTATCTATCTATCTATCTATCTATCTATATATCTATCTAATTACCAACCTATCTATCTATTAACCATCAGTAATGCAAGCAGAAACAGGGGTGCGGAAAATCTGTTTGCTTGCTTCTTCTCCCATTCTTAGTGTTCTTTAATTTCATTCTGCCTTTACATTAACCTATCTATCTATCGTTCTATTTATCTATTTATCAAGTTAGTTATCTATTTATGCATGCATGTATGTATGTATGTATGTATGTATGCATAGTATGTATGTATGTATGTATCTATCTTTGTATGTATCTATCTTTCTATCTATCTATCTTTCCATCTATCCATATATCTATCTATCTATTTATCTTTTTAACTACCTATCTATATATTTCTACCGTATCTTTCTATGTATATGTTAAGCTATGTATTTATTAAGCTACCTTTGTCTTTAGCTGTCTATGTATCTACAGTATATATAGACAGTACATATCTACCTACTGTACTTGTTTGTCAATATGATTCTCTGTAACTCTTTAACTTTCTCTCCATCAATTATTCCTATGCCCTTTTTATAATTGTTTTCATATTACTTTTCACGAACTATCTGAATCGTTATTGACTGCTTGAGGACAATGACACGTTCTAACAGTATATTTTGGCTATTATTAGACGATTGTATTCAGATAAGGAAGAATGTATGGATGGCAGAGGGTTAATTGAGATAGTATTTACCCTTTTAATTCCCACAGATCCTTCCTAAGAGCCTGTGTAATATCGTCTAATGACAGCCAGGATATAATGTCCAAACGCGTCACGATCCTCAAGGGTTTAATTAGTCTAAGTAATATAATGGGTAATATGATGAGTAATAAAATGTATAAGTAATATATAATATTATATAGGACAAATATTACAAGTTTCGTTTTCTAGCAACCTCTTAAACCTCCCAAGAGACTAACTTATTGACGTGGCGTGTTAATGGTGTGCGCTCTCTCTCTCTCTCTCTCTCTCTCTCTCTCTCTCTCTCTCTCTCTCTCTCTCTCTCTCTCTCTCTCTATCTCTCTCTGATCAATAATAAAATTAAAATATATATACAAATAAATAAATAAATAAATTAATAATATATATACATATATATGGAATATATACAGTATATATACCGTTTATATATATATATATATATATATATATATATATATATATATATATATATATATATATATATATATATATATATAAATAATTATATTCTGTAAATAGGCTTCTCTGTAATTCTGGCACACTTTTTTACCTCGTCTAAAAAACAGGTCTAGGGATGGTAAGCTTGGATTGTTGTTGTTGTTGTTGTTGTTATTGTTGTTGTACTTAATATTTTTCTTCCTGATGTTTTTGTTGTTATGGAAATCGGTAAAATTTGCATTAACAATTAGTAGAGCTAATGAACCGCAAAATATAATTATTATGCTAATGTTTCTTAATCAGCTGTATAATGATGTACCGTACACACACACACACACACACACACACACACACACACACACACACACACACACACACACACACACACACACATAGCGAGGTAAATTCAAGGAAAAGCAAAATGCAAGCAATCATTCTGGTCCTTTGAAAAGTTCTGAAAGATTGGGGAGTTGTGCATATTTTTGTTTTCTCTCTCTCTCTCTCTCTCTCTCTCTCTCTCTCTCTCTCTCTCTCTCTCTCTCTCTCTCTCTCTCTCTCTCTCTCTCACTATATATCTATCCATTCATCTATCAATCTACCTATTTATATAGCTATCTATATCTAGTACTATATACATATACAGTACACATATCCATTTTGTATCTATCTATACACCTATCTATCTATATATCGATCCATCTATCTATCTAGTTAGCTGTCTATCTATCTATCAATTAAACTGCATTCACACCCTGCCTAATGCCTCTACCATTCCTGAAAGCCCCCTTCAGCCTTATTCAGAGCACACCAAATATATTCACACCACCTCAATGAATTAACGCCGCCCACTTCCATTCAATGTAGGATTAATTCAGTTTTTCTTTTAATTAAGTTTTTGTATGCATTTTGTGTGTGTGTGTGTGTGTGTGTGTGTGTGTGTGTGTGTGTGTGTGTTACTCAGTTACTTGTTCGTCAAGGGGAATCCACGCAATGCGAGCTAAGCTCATTAGTATCGCGCCTCCTTAACTGGGAATGTATTGCGTGAAATGCATGTTAAGTGTTTTATGTACTGTTGGAATGGCTGTGGATGTGTGTGTAGTCTGTATTTTAGCCAATTGGCGACATCGGAAACGAAGGCTTAGGGTGGATCTGTATGGTACCATTCTCACTATAGACGGTACCGTCTCGCCCGAAGGCTTAGGTAGCCATCAGCTTAGGTGAACCATATGATACCCATCTCGCCTTGTACCATTTTTGCCAACCCCAGATGGGACGTCACAACGTCGTCCACTTATTCCAGGTACCTATTTACAGCTAGGTGAACTGAGGCTAACACATGAAAGGAGACAAGCCCAATTTGTCTTCGCCCGGTGTGAGTGTGTGTGAGTGTGTGTGTGTGTGTGTGTGTGTGTGTGTGTGTGTGTGTGTGTGTGTGTGTGTGTGTGTGTGAATATGAGTGTGGGTATGCTTGAATATATACACCATATGAGGAGGAGCACTATATTGACAATGTTTCGCAGATAGCTTCTTCAGGTTACTAACACCTACCTACCTATGTTCACCTATGTGGAGTTCACCACTCTTGCTAGTGGCACCGAGGAGCGCACCGCCCTTCGTTGTTGTTTGAGAATTGGTGCAGCAGACTATTCGAAGAGGCAGGGTTAGTGACCTGAAGAAAATATCTGCGAAATGTTGTCAACAAAGTGCTCCTCCTCATAGGCTATGGTGTTTATATTTATTCTGTCAACTTTTCAAAGTTATTTCAACTCGTGAGTATGCTTGTTTCCGTATGTGTGTGTGTGTGTGTGTGTGTGTGTGTGTGTGTGTGTGTGTGTGTGTGTGTGTGTGTGTGTGTGTGTGTGCGCGCGCGCGTTTAAAATAAATCCCTCTATAAATCCCCCAAGCCACATAATGGTAAAGCAATCTCAGCGTGTAAATCCCCACAAAGGCTTCTAATTAATCTGGTAATGCCTGATGCTATTTTTTTTTAACACTATACCCTGTTCTAAACAAGTAGGCCAAAATTCTTGAACATTAACCTCTACAACTCACAAACGACTGGAGGAACCGAGCTAATTTGTCTACCATTTGGGACGTGTTAGCCAGGGAATAGGCGTGGAAATTTACATCCCATTTGTTGTAGCCCTTTTCGAGTTCAAACTCCGTGTGTCCAGGCATTTTGGCTCGAACGTCCCTTGATTTTGGCCCTGTTACTCTTTCAACTATGGGGGAGGCACTCTCTATAGGCAGTTCTGCCTTTTGCCTCCCTCAATCACATAGAAAAAAAAAAGAAAAAAAAATATATATACAGTATATATATATATATATATATATATATATATATATATATATATATATATCGATATAGATCGATATAGATAAATATAGATAGAGTGAGTGGGAGTGAGTTCAGCATCAGCAATATGAAAAGCAACACACGAAGAGAAATACTTCGAAAAGCTGCCAAAGAAAACGAGATCAAAGCCCAACATGAAAGAGAAAACGGGAGAACTGGAAACTGAAGGGATATGAAGCGAAGAAGAATAAATAAGAAATAAGGTGAAGAAGAAGAAGAAGAAGAAGAAGGAGGAGGCGGAGGAGGAGGAGGAGGAGGAGGAGGAGGAGGAGGAGGAGGAGGAGGAGGAGGAGGAGGCGGAGGAATACAAAGGAATACAAAGGAGAACAAACTGCAACAGACCTATTGGTCCTTACGGGGCAGTTTGGATATCTAAAACTACTAATCTACTGACTACGAGGTAGAGAAAAGGATAGCAAAGAAGAAGGCTCCTCCCCACCCACCACTCCCTCCAGCTAATGCTGGCATGGAAACAGATAGGAAAAATACCATGCAGTATTGAAAAACTGACACGGAAATTCGAACAGGACAGGGAGAAAAAAGAAGTTGATTTGTAATCTAAGCTAACTCTATTTACTACAATTCTGAAAGGGAACAGATGTATGAAAATCAATATACATTGCGGTATGCGTTGACATTTCGTTGCGCGTTATTCTGAAAGAAACTGTGTTAATCGGGGGTTATTTGCCATGTGTTTATCCAGATGGTTCTTAAATGTTTCGACAGTATTACAGTTTACAATGTTCGAGGGTAGTCTGTTCCAATTATTCACAACGCGGTTGAAGAAGAAATGCTTCGCCTCGTGAGAATGAAAACGCTTGCCTATAATCTTATAACCATTGTTTCTCGTGTTTGCTTGATTGATCGTAAATAATTCGCTTACATTTAGGTTGCTGAATCCCTTGAAGATTTTGAACACCTCTATTAGGTCACCTCTCATTCTGCGCTTTGTTAAGCTAAACAAATTTAGTTCTTTTAAGCGCTCTTCGTACGGTTTATTACGCAAAAAGGAGGAGGAGGAGGAGGAGGAGGAGGAGGAGGAGGAGGAGGAGAAGGGAAAGGAGATTAAAAGGAAGAGGACGAGAAGAACAACAACAGCAACAAGAACAACAACAACAATATCCATATGGTAATAACAATGTATAAAGCAAAAACAAAAACAAATAAACATTAAAAATAGGAATAACAACAACAAAAGCAACAACAATAACAACAACAAGAATAAAAAAAAAAAAACAGACACGAACACAGTATGATACAGGGGGAAGGAAAATTCAATAAAAACAAGGACAGAGAAAGAATCCCCCTTAAAAATGAGAGAGGAAGGGAAAGGGGGGAGGGGGGAGGGGGACAGGTGGGGGACAGACCAAAAAACAAAAAAACAAATGAAAGTAGAAGAACAAAATTGGAACAGAGGCAGGGGGAAGAAAGGAGAAAACACAAGTGGGCAAAAATATATGAGGGGGGAGGGGGGCGAGGAGGGGGATCAGAAACAGCAACAACAACAAAAACATTAAAAAAAAAAAAAAAAAAAAAAAAAAAAAAAAACATTAATAACAGAAAACAATAACACAGATAAATAGCAAAACCATCTAAAAAACAACCACTACAATAAAACACAAACAAAAAATGCGAGGAGGAACCGAGGCCATAAATATACAGGGACCGAGACTCATAAATATAATAATCAAGGAAATGAGCTGCAAAATAATAAGAATAAGAAAAGAAAAGAAAAAACGGTATTCAGGAGGAGGGGAGACTGTAACAAATTACAAAACCCCGACAGAAAAGGTGATAAATATTTCCTTTAACGCCTTCAGCACTATGACACAGACACTTTAGTATACAGACATTGCGAATCCTTAACCTTTTCAGTACCGGTGACGTTTTTTTTTATTTGATTTCAGTTACATTTAGACGATTTTATGAAGCTTAAGAAGACGATATGGTAGCTAAAAGGGATAAATAAACCTGTAGCCTTCTAATGGGTAAACGCCTTTGAGTACTAGAGGTAGATTAAAACGTAAAGAAAATCGTCTAATGGTAACCAGATTTAAGACGATAAATACGTCATCGCGCTAAGGTTAAACTTCCGTGAAACATATATATATTCAAAATGTATAGAGTTGAAAACAAAATGTCGGCGATTGTCCCGACTGTCTACGGGGTGGAGAGAAAGGGAAGTAAGGTACCCCGTCTGTCTGTCTGTCTAATAACTGTCTTGTATATCAACTTTATGCGCTCTCTCTCTCTCTCTCTCTTCTCCTTTTTCTTTGCTATCCTTTCCTTCCACTGTCCCTTACTCTCGGGTTAGCTATCTCTACTAGAATTAAGTCCTGACCACCTCGCTGGGATCGCAAGGTCAGTAAGGTCAGTGTATATATGTAAATCTATGTAAATCTCTCTCTCTCTCTTTCAAAATAATATATAACGATGCAGACGTACAATATAACAACCCTATTTTGAATCACCTCATAAAATCTCACCAATCCCATCCCCTCTCTCGCTCGCTCTCTCTCTCTCTCTCTCTCTCCCTTTAAATTTCTGTCGCTCTCTCGAATATCCAACTTTTTACGAAACTTTATTGGTGTCCCGACGCGAATAAAAGTTCGCACAAAATTCCGGCGCTCTTTTATTTTCCACCAAGAATATCTGCCCACGATTTCAAAGCCCCCCCCCCCCTCCCCCTTCCCTAGAGATCCTGTTGTTAGAGAGAATGACAACTTTGTCTTTGAGCGCCATTTTGGTACCCCAGTGATCAAACAACAGGGTTATATTTTAGTTGTTATCACTTGTTATCAATGTCATTTTAATATTCAGTATTTTTTTCTTATTCACCATTACGACATTTCCATCACCATTAGACGATTTTCTTTAGTTTATTATCTACCTATTCGACTCAAATAGGCAAATACGATCTCTATAAACCCTTTTAGTAACATAGGTCCTTCTTAAACTGCTTAAAATCATCTAAATTTAGCCAGAAGGCGTCATCTGAAGACCAAACGATCTATACAGTACTGTACTAAAAAAAACATTCTCTCTCTCTCTCTCATCCATTCCCCTTTTAATAACAGGGTCATGTAATATCTCAGCAAATTACACCTTATCATTCCTTTGTCAAATCTTACACTCCACTGCTCTTTAATTTTACAGATCCACCCCTCTCTCTCTCTCTCTCTCATATATACACTCTCCTCTCTCTCACACACACATACACACTTTCTCTCTCACATACAAACACACACACCTCTCACAGACAGACACAATCTCATATTTTACTGACTCACATAAACACACACACACACACACTGTCTGTCTGTCTGTCTGTCTGTCTGTCTGTCTCTCTCTCACTCACTCTTTTTCTTTTTCGGGTTCCATTCTCATAGCTTCCATCTCGTTTAACTTTCTCCCTCTTTCGTCTTCCATTACACGTCATTCCTCGCTTTATCGCCTCTCTCTCTCTCTCGACGTCGCTCTCTATCTCTCGTCATCGCTCTCTCCCATCTCTCTCTCTCTCTCTCTCTCTCTCTCTCTCTCTCTCTCTCTCTCTCTCTCTCTCTCTCTCTCTCTCTCTCTCTCTCTCGTCTTACACACTGCATCCTTTCTCTTTTATTGCTTCCTTTGCTCGTATTTTCTGCATCGGACTCTATTCTCTCTCTCTCTCTCTCTCTCTCTCTCTCTCTCTCTCTCTCTCTCTCTCTCTCTCTCTCTCTCCCATTACACATTATTCACCTCTTTATTGCTTCCTTCTCTCGTAGTTCTTGTAACAAATTCTACTCTCGATTTTCACCATTTTGTAATTTTTGCTCTCTTCTCTTCTCTTTTCTTCACGACGCTTCTCTTCTGTCTTCTCTTATTGGACTGCAAGGTCTGTGTGGCCAGTGTATCTATGTAAATCTATCTCTCAACTTCCTGAGCACCTCACTTGGATCGTCGAGTCTGTGTCATCAGTGTATCTATGTAAATCTTAGTATGTCCTGATCACCTCGCTTGGATCGATAGGTCTGTGTGGTCAGTGGTGTGCCTAAAATAACTAAAGTAACTAAAATAACTATGACTAAAACGATTACTATGACTAAAACTATTATGATGACTAAAACGTTTACCATGACTAAAACGTTTACTGTGACTAGAACCTAAACTAAAACTATTTTTGTTACTATGACTAAAACATTTACTATGACTAAAACGCTTACTATGACTATAACGTTATCTATGACTAAAACGTTTACTATGACTAAAACGTTTACTATGGCTATAACGTTTACCATGACTAAAACGTTTACCAATGACTAAAACGTTCACTATGACTAAAACATTTACTATGACTAAAACGTTTACTATGACTAAAATGTTTACCATGACTAAAACGTTTACCATTACTACAACGTTTACTATGACTAAAACGTTTACTATGACTAAAACATATTTAGTATGACTAAAACGTTTACTATGATTAATACCTAAACTAAGACTAAAACATTTACTATGACTAAAACGTTGACTATGACTAAAACGTTGACTATGACTAAAACCAAACTAAGACTAAAACGTTTACTATGACTGAAACATTTACTATGACAAAACACACACGGACCTATCGACGTCAGCCAAAAGCCTTATCTGATCATAATATAGCTACAGTCCCTGTTATCTGATCATAATATAGCTACCCTCCCTGTTATCTGATCATAATATAGCTACCCTCCCTGTTATCTGATCATAATATAGCTACCCTCCCTGTTATCGATCATAATATAGCTACCCTCCCCTGTTATCTGATCATAATATAGCTACCCTCCCTGTTATCTGATCATAATATAGCTACCCTCCCTGTTATCTGATCATAATATAGCTACCCTCCCTGTTATCTGATCATAATATAGCTACCCTCCCTGTTCCTCAAAATTATCGGGTCTCTCTCTCTCTCTCTTCCCTTTATTACTCTCCTCCATGTCCATATCCCTGGTTCGTTGACTCGCCTTTCTTTAACTTTCCTATCCTTTCAGCATCGTTTCATTCGGAGTTTCTATATTGATAACGTTTTTTTCATTTCCAACAGGCATTATTCTTCATTGTGTATACGCTATACATTTTTCACATAATTTCTAAAAAAATCCCATTTCTTACATTTTCCAAAACATTTCTTACACTTTTCACATTTCTTACATTTTTCTCATTTATTAAATGTAAAGTAAAGATAGGGATAAAAATTGCTCTCTACGCACTATAGGGAAGACTTTTCGTTTATTTTGACACACATATGCCTACACGTATTATATATACACTATAAATTATATATATATATATATATATATATATATATATATATATATATATATATATGTATATTGCAGTACCGGTAATGTGTGTTATATATTTCAAATATATTTAGACGGCTTTGTACTACTTAGGAAGGGTCATGTTAGCTAAGGTTCATTGAGATGGTTTGTAGCGCTATAACTGATAGATGTCCTTCCTAATTTGAATAAGATCGCATAATAGTTAGTAAAATATAATAATTTAAGCTATGATAGGGGTTTACGGTCTATTCGCCCACGTATTTTTCGCCCACACTAGGAATTTGTTAGCCCAAACAATGAAGTTCGTTCATCCACACCTTGAAGTCTTTTCGCCCACACTTTGAAGTTTGTTAGCCTCCCACACTCTAAACTGGTTTCTAAAGGATGCACATTTTGTGTATTATGTTGACAAAATGTTGTCCATTAATAATAAAATAATGCTATGAATAATTTGTGTTATCTCATTTCCGGACTTAACTTAGTTTAAATATCTTCAGATTAATTGGTTAACTTTTTCATCATA
>CM064485.1:5854993-5939108 GCA_032716605.1 Paralithodes platypus | reverse complement strand
TAGAGTTACCAAAATGATACCTAGCCGAAAGAAAAAACCATACGAAGAGCGTCTTAGGAGAATTAAATCTATTTCCTTTAAACCCAGCGCAGAGTAAGGAGGCGACTTAATTCAAAGTGTTTCAAAATCATCAAAGGCATCGACAATATGAACTGTAGTAAGTACTTCAATATCGGACCAATATTAATAACACGCGGGGGAAAACGGTTGGCAAATTATTGGTAAATTCTGTTAACTCGCACGAATCTAAGAATTTCTTCTTGCAATCGAGTTGTCAACTTTGTGGAATGGGCTTCCCCGAGACGTTATAGGACTGCAGCAAGTTTGATTCATTTAATTACGACTAGACAAAATATCTAGCATCAAACCCGCGACTGACTGCGTTTGTAACTGAATTAAACTTTATCCGACCTCAGTTAATAACCCATATGTCCCATACTAAACTTCCTAGTCCTGCAAAGTTCAGTGGAGTTCCAGGGCAGTAGTTCTCCCTTTCCAATGTTCCCTTACCCAATCTAAAACCCCACTGTTTGGGACACTGGATCCTCAGTGTTTGGCAGGACAAGCAGCCTAGAAAAGGGTCCACTAGCTCTGTTGTTGCTTGATTTCCTTTGTACTGCTTTGTACTTTGTACACACACAACACCACAAACTACACACACACACACACACACACACACACACACACACACACACACACAAACAAACTATTACAATAACTTAAGAAAATGAATAAGATAATATAGTACAACCCATAATAATAATGTTACAACAATAAAAACTAATTAAATATATATACAGAAAGCAAAGCATAAAACACATAAACAAATATATATATATATATACCCGGTATATATATATTAACCTCCAAGATAGAAGTAGCAAGAGTCTAAAGTCACGTTCTTGTTATCCTCAACAGCTCTCCACTCCCTCCACATACCCACACATACTCAACTCCACTCACTCACACACACACATACACACACTCCACTCATTCACTTACACTTCACTCCTCTCTCACACACACACACACTCACTCTCTCCTTATATCATCATCCTCTATCTTATCTCAATACAAATCATCCCAATAAATATCCTCCTTTCCACCACTACTGGATCCACTAATCATAATATCCATCTATATTATCCTAAGCCCTCAAATTATGCTCCGATAATCCTCATTCTTGATAGTCACTAAGTCATTCTTAACAACCGTATCTTTCTTGAAATATTTGTATGGGTTATTTGATTTTACTTCTAGAAATGAAATACATATATCTCTCTCTCTCTCTCTTTTTTCATCTTTCCTTAATTTGGGTATTTCTATCTCGACTATCTGGTCCTAACCATTTTTTTTTAAATCGTGGCGTTTGTGTGTTCAGTATATATATGTAAGTCTATGTAAGTATCTCTTCCGAATCTATCTTTCCATTTATCTATCTATCTGTTCATCTATTAATCTATTATATTGCTTTCATCGCACTCCCTACCCCTGTTGCAAACTTAGCTTTCTATTGACCATACATCACGTGACCTACTTTCCCCTCTCTCTCTCTCTTTAAACATTGTGATAACGGTACATATGATGCTGGTCAAAGTGCAAAAAATACGTTTTACAATATCAGTATCTAAAGACCAGCTTATGTTCAGTTATCATCAAATACAAAATCTCTCTCTCTCTCTCTCTCTCTCTCTCTCAGCCCTCCTTTCTTCAGACCAGGATTTAGAGTCCCCAACAAAGCGCCATAACTCCCTTTAAGTGCCCCCTCAATAAATAGCCCACAGTTTACCTCTCACACTCCGTTTTCTAAGTTGTTACCTGGATTCTGGACAGACGTTCATTTAATTAAACAAAAAGATTGGGATAAATGGTGCTCTCTCTCTCTCTCTCTCTCCTTTCTTTCTTTCTTTCTTTCTCTCCCCCTCTCTTTCTCTCCCCCTCTCTTTCTCTCCCCCCTCTCTCTCTGCAGAGGCTCACTGCTATACAAATATAGTATATGTGGAAACTTTAGCACATAAAAGATCTGTTCTACTTGGAAAAAAGTTCGCGCAGAAGTTGTCAATTGGTTTACAATAACACAATTTAAGAAAAGTAGAAAAGTCTTTTTGACACACTTTGCAATGCGAGTACTGCACTACGCGGTTTTTTTTTCTTCTCTAAGAGAGTCTCCCTGGAATGGACCGCAAGGCTTTTGAAATGCTCCTTGTATCCATCTTTAATACTGCATCATAATATTTTGTTCTGTCTTTCATTCAAAATATTCTTTATAATTGAAGACAAAGTCTTATTCAGAGACGGATTTTTTCTTGCCAGTGCCAGAGGGTGTGTGTGTGTGAGGGAGGGGGGGTATTGGAAGGGGTAGTCCGGTTGGGGAAGCTATGTTTTTATTGAGTGGAATATGATAACAACTGGAAATGTGTTGGTGGTGAAAAGTAAACAATGGAATTGTGGTAATGAGTGAGTGATAGACTAGGTTATTAGTTGCGTGAATGAGTGATTGATTGATTGATTGATTGAGTGATTGATTGATTGAGTGATTGATTGAGTGAATGAGTGACTGACTGATTGATTGATTGAATGAATGAGTGACTGATTGATTGATTGATTGAATGATTGATTGATTGAATGAATGAGTGAATGAGTCACTGATTGATTGAGTGAATGAGTGAATGATTGACTGATTGAATGAGTGAATGAGTGAATGAATGATTGATTGATTGATTAATTGAATGAGTAAGGGATGAATAGGTTAAGGGATATATGACTAGTACTATGAGCTCTAAGGCTTGGTGAGTGGTGACAAATGAGATTGTATTAAGTGAGTGAGTGAGTGAGGGGTGAATAGCGTAAAGAGTTGTGAGGGTAGGTGGTCCAGTGTTATGGTGATCCGCCCGAGTGGCTCCTGAATGCCAGCACAATAAAAAGGCTTGGCGAGTGGTGATAAGAGGATATGGTGAGGGAGTGAAGAGTAATATTTAGATAGGAGTTCGGAGATCAAATTTGTGGTGATCTACTTGAGTGTTTCTGAATGCTAGTATACACTCTTAAATGCTTGGTGAATAGTGAAAGATAAGATTATATTGAGTGAGATGGTGAAAGAAGAGCAATATTTGGATAGGAGAGTTGTGAGGTCAAGTTTTATGGTGATCTACTTGAGTGCTCCTGAAGGCTAGTATAAATAAACTCATTAATGCTTGGTGAATGGTGATGATGAAATTATTTTGAGTGAGATGGGGAGTGAAGAGTAATATTAAGATAGGAGTTGTGAGGTCAAATTTGTGGTGACCTAATAGAGTGTTTCTGAATGCTAGTATATATAAACTCATTAATGTTTGGTGAATGGTAAGATTATATTGAGTGAGATGGGGAGTGAAGAGTAATATCTAGATAGGAGTTGTGAGATCAAGTATTATGAGTGATCTGCTAGAGTGCTCCTGTCCGTTCATTCTAGGGTTGGGCAGAAATCGTAACCTCTAACCTCTGTAACTCAAAAAGGGCTGGAGCAAATGAGCTGTCAATTTCCACACCTATTCCCTAGCCAAGTCTTCCTATTTGGTAGAAAGATTAGCTCGATTACTCTAGTCCTTTTTGAGTTATGAGAGGTTATAGGTTTTGAGTTATGAGAGGTTATAGGTGTATATTTCTGCCCAACCTAGCATGAACAGACTATAGCATAAACTCTTTAACGTTGGAGAATGGTGACAGATAAGATGGTATTAAGTGAATCAGTGAATGAGAAGTGAATAAGGTAAGCCGTTGTGAGGGGAAGTGGTCAAGTTTTATGGTGATCCTCCCTACTGCTGCTGCTCAGTGTTAGTACCGTACTATAAACACGATGGTTTGGTAAATGGTGAGAGATTGGATGGTAGTGAGTTAGGAGTAATATTTAGAGAGAAGTCGTGGTTACAATTCGGTTTAGAGAAATATTGCACCAATTCATTCGTGTCTTTCGTAATAATTTAGCTTGCAAGGGGTCTGGGTGGACATTTTATAGTTTGAAGTAAGACTGGGAAGGCATGTTTGTTTAAAGCCTTAAGCCTTTAAGGTAGTGTCACACGAGCGCTTTTCCCGTCAATATTTACGAACAATTGTGGTATGGCAGCCTTAAAATCTCAGTTATTTAAGAATTCATCCACCAGTCTCCTAGCATAATCTACCTTCCGTCTAGTTTCCGATTCCAATGCGAAAAAGCCTCAACATATTACGAGACAACAAATGCTCATCGAAAATTGCCGGAAAAAAACGATCGTGTGACACTGGCTTTAACCTACTTAGGGGACAAAGTACAATAAACTGCTCTAAAATGGCCCAAAAGGTCGGATCAGATAGTGTCCAACCGGTCGATTACACAACTTCCACGTACCGTACCTTATATAGCCTGGCCAAGGGGGGGGGAGAGAGAGAGAGAGAGAGAGAGAGAGAGAGAGAGAGAGAGAGAGAGAGAGAGAGCGAGAGAGAGAGAGAGAGGAGAGGAGAGAGAGAGATGAGGAGAGAGAGAGAGAGAGTCAGAGAGAGGGAGAGAGAGAGAGAGACTGAGAGAGTGAGAGAGAGAGAGATGAGAGAGAGAGAGAGAGAGAGAGAGAGGTCTGTAGGCTGGAGTAAGATTAATGGCGAGATTTTGTTTAGATTGCTCCCTAGAAATCCGACAAACTTAAGAAAATACCCCCAAAGATCCCCCTTCCAGATAATTTCGTACATTTTTCGGTGGCCAAGAAGGGAGCCAGGGAGGGTGGGGAGGTCTAGGGGGATCTGTAGGCTGGCTGGAGTGAGATTAATGGTACAGTGAGCCGAGGAGGATATATAGTTAGCTGAAAGGTATGGTACGTAGAAGTGAAGAAAGGGTTATTGGATGGTACACTTAGCCCCTTCAATTTTGATATTTTAAAACGTTCATCCCATTAGTTTGGCGATTTTAAGACCTTTCGCCTTATTTCTCTGTCAATGTTAAAACCTTTCGTGATACTTAAATGTAAAAAGATTCCTGGCAAGCAATAGCGAGCCTGTAATTTAGGAGTAATCAGCCTTAATGATCGAAAAATATACAATTTTAGCTTGAAAGGGGTCTGGGTGGGCATTTTATAGTTTGAAGGAAGACTGAGAAGGCGTGTTTGTTAGCCTAGGGAACCAACCGGTGTATTGCATAACTACCATGTACTAAACGTCCGTGTACCTTATATATAGGCTGGCCAAGGTGAGAGAGTGGGGGTGGGGTGGTGGTGATGGGGGGGTGGGGTGGTGGCGAGGTATAGGGGGGTCTGTAGGCTGGCTGGAGTGAGATTAATGGTACTGTGGGCCGAGGAGGATATATAGTTGGCTGAAAGGTATAGTGCGTAGGGGAGGTAAAGAAAGGGTTAGTGGGCGTGTTTAGCCCCATTAGTTTGGATTTTTTTTAGCCATTTGCCCCATTATTTTGGTATTTCAAAACCTTTCGCCTCATTTGCCTGGCCATTTTAAGACCTTTCTTGATATTTAAGTGTCGATTTTTTCATGGCGAATAATAGCGAGCCTGTAAGTTGGGGATACCAAAAGAAATGGGAAAGGAAGTAGAAGAAAGATGATTATACAGGAAGTAAAGGAGAGAGGACAACATAGGGTCAAGAGGGGGAGGAGGAAGGAGGACGCAGGAAGTGAGGAAGACTACACAAGAAAGGAGGCAAGACACGGAATGGGTGAGAGGAAGAAGGAAGAGAGGAAGGGGAGAGAGACGAAAGAATAAAATAGGAAGAAGGAGGGAAGGGAAGAGAAGGAAGGAAGGAAGGAAGGAAGGAAGGGAGGAAAAGGGTTGAGATAAAAGGTATATAATGTGGAAGAAGGAAGGAGACAAGAGATAAAACAGATAAGAAGCAACAGAAAGAGAGGAGGGAGGAAAGAGTCAAAAAGATACAAAGGGAGAAGGAAGGCAGTAGAGAAAGGGCGAAAGAGAAGGGAGAAGGGGGGAAAAGGAAGAAGGGTCGCAGGTCAAGGCTAGGGTGCGTAAGAAGTAAAAGAACAATAATTACCCTCCAGCCAGCCACGCCCTCCTGTTCCACCTGAAGACCATACACTAACAGAGATCGGCCAGAAACCGTCATTGTGTTAGAATTATAACTTTTTACTTCCTTTATTCATACAGAATTTAGTAAAATTTATCAGAACGTCCTGGACTTCCAAAATTTACTAATTCCTTGAACGTGACGATAGTGCGTTGTTACGTATGTGATTAGTTTGCTTGGGAAACAGTCTACTAATAGCCAACATAACAGGAAAGATGCGCCCTCGTATTTTGAAAGAGAGAGAAAGAGAGAGAGAGAGAGAGAGAGAGAGAGAGAGAGAGAGAGAGAGAGAGAGAGAGAGAGAGAGAGAGAGAGAGAGAGAGAGAGAGAGAGAGAGAGAGAGAGCGAGAGCGAGAGAGCGAGAGCGAGAGAGAGAGCGCGAGAGACAGAGAAAGAGAGAGTGACAGAGAGAGAGAGAGAGAGAGAGAGAGAGCGAGAGAGATAACAAAGCTGCACTAGGGGTATAACTGGTGAAATCCCTGGTGTGAAGGGTAATCCCAGACCCGGTGTACAGTCAACTCGTGTAATCCGCAGTCTCAGAATATTGTTAACCGCTTCTGTACCGGCGACGTCTTTTAAATTATATACTTGCTATATATAACAGATTTTGTGCAGCTTCTGAAGGATCTGTGATAGTAAAGAGGGTTAAATGAGATGGTTCGAAGTCTGTTAATTGCTGGAGAGGATAATATCGTCTAATAGTAGCCAGAATAAAAAAATACAAAACAAAAAACGTCCGGTACAGAAGGGGTTAAGGCTCATGAAAAGTGTTAAAGTTAATGTATAAAATAAATGTGCAATGTATAAAATGGATACAAGAGATGAATTAATAAATGTATAAGCACTACAGTTTCCTGCAGCAATCTGAAGAAACAAATATAATTGCATACCGGTAACTAAAATATAATTGCATACCGGTAACTAAATATAATTGCATACCGGTAACTAAAATATAATTGCATACCGGTAACTAACATTTAATTGCATACCGGTAACTAAAATATAATTGCATACCGGTAACTAAAATATAATTGCATACCGGTAACTAAATATAATTGCATACCGGTAACTAAAATATAATTGCATACCGGTAACTAAAATATAATTGCATACCGGTAACTAAAATATAATTACATACCGGTAACTAAAATATAATTGCATACCGGTAACTAAAATATAATTGCATACCGGTAACTAAAATATAATTGCATACCGGTAACTAAATATAATTGCATACCGGTAACTAAAATATAATTGCATACCGGTAACTAAAATATAATTGCATACCGGTAACTAAAATATAATTGCATACCGGTAACTAAAATATAATTGCATACCGGTAACTAAAATATAATTGCATACCGGTAACTAAAATATAATTGCATACCGGTAACTAAAATATAATTGCATACCGGTAACTAAAATATAATTGCATACCGGTAACTAACATTTCCGAGACTGCAGATTAAACGAGTTAACTGTACTGTCAGAAATATAGGGTATAAACAAAAGTGTATAAAGTCAAATTAAGGGGAGATGGGTCGTTTTTCTGGACCCCTTTTTCCCTCATGTTTAGCCCCATTAATTTTTGAATTTTATAGACGTTCGGGCGATTTTTACACCTTTTAACTCCATTTCGGTGTCAATTTTAAGACCTATCATGCCATTTAGGTGTCAGTTTTTTCCAGGCGAGCGATAGCGAGCCTGTAATTATAAGAGTAACCGGCCTTCGGCCGGAACCTTTTTCTACCGAAAAATTTGCAAATTTATCTTGAAGGGGAGTCTAGGGGGTGGTTTTCTTAGTTTGAGGGACGGCTAACGAGGAAACTAAAACATAATTAATTATATTAATGAACATATTAATTATATTAATGAACATATTAATTATATTAATGAACATATTAATTATATTAATGAACATATTAATTATATTAATGAACATATTAATTATATTAATGAACATATTAATTAATCGACCCCCAAAACAGCCACTAGCCCGTTAAGGGGAGGTTTTTAGTTGATTCCCTAGACTTCCATCAAGCTTAAAATTACTCCCCCTAGACCCCCTTTCAAGATAAATTTGTACATTTTTCGGTAGAAAAATGTCCCGGCTGAAAGCCGGTTCCTCTTATATTACAGGGTCGCTATCGCTCGCCAGGATAAAATCGATACCTACATGGCACGAAAGGTCTTAAAATTGACAGAAATGGGTCGAAAGTTCTTAAAATCGTCAAAATAATGGGGCGAACGTCTTAAAATTAGAAAAGCAATGGGGCTAAACATGAGGGAGAAAGGAGTCAAGAAAAAAATCTCTCAAGTGGAGATCTCCCCTTAATAGTGATATAACCTATCTAGCATTATACATTATTGGTACTAATACAGCCATAACATTGAAGGATAGATTATTCTGGCAACTATTGGACGATTATATTCAGGTTAGGAAGGACGTCTACCCATTAAAAGGTTCCAAACTATCTCAATTTGTCCTTTTAGCTACCATATATCCTTCCTAAGCTTCATAAGATCGTCTAAATATAGCTGAAATCAAATATAAAAAGACGTCGCCGGTACTGTATGGGTTAACACGCTCCCACTCCTATTCAGTCCAACTCTCTAACCCAAGACTGAACCGGTTTTCCCAGTCTTTCTTTTACCGTACTTAACAAGTAAGCTTTGGAACTATCTCCCTCAATCTGTCTTTTCCTCATCCTATGACTTAAATAGCTTCAAGCTCCGTGTGTCCAGGCATTTTTTACACAAACGTACCATAAATTTGGTTCGGCTACTCTTTCGATTTTGGGGGAGACACTTGTTAGAGGATGATTTGCCTCCTTCATTCACATCAAAGAAAAAAAAAACATTTTATATACTTTTTTCAATTTTCTACAGTATACCCCTAGCCCCCCCCCCCCCCCCACCATCTCATTACAAAACTTACCCCCTTCTCTAACTTTTACTAACTAATGCCGTAACGAAGGAACACTATGGGAGTACTTCTTATATCACTTGTTGGTTATTACTATTGTTTTTATTATACTTTATGCTGCTGTTGTTGTTATTATGTGCATTATAATATGTATGATTATTATTGTTACTTTACCGTAATACTATTATTATTACTACTACTACTACTACTACTACTACTACTACTACTACAAATAATAATAATAATAATAATAATAATAATAATAATAATCATTGTTATTATAATTATTATAATCACAATAATATCAAAATACCATAATAACATCAACACCAACAAAAACATTTAAGGATACAAATTACTATTCCATTTATTATTTATCATATCAGAACTATTTATCAAACTAAATAAACCAGGAAATACTTGTAATACCGTTTAAAAGACAATGAAAAGAAGACAAATAAAGAGAGCAACAAATCCACCTCGCTATTCCCCAAGAGTGAAACAGAAAAGGTGAATTTTTGGCAGTAAAATTGCTTCCTTAAATGGGCGAGAAACTCATTTAACTAACTGTAACACATGGGGACATTATTCTCTCTCTCTCTCTCTGACAGTGGAGGGGGGGGGGGGGGGTAAGGGGAAGCAAAGGAGGACAGAGAAAATGAAAAGAGGAATATGGAGGAGTGGAGGAAGGGGGAAGAGGTGGGTGTGGAGAGGGGAGAATAGATGGGAAGGGGATGGAGGAGGGATATAAAGGGGAAGGGGTGAAAAGTGGAAGGTGGAGGAAAGGGGGAAGAGGTGGGTGTGGGGCAGGGGGAAGAAGAGGTGGGAGGGGTGGTATAAAGGGGAATGGGGTGGAAGGTGGAGGAGAGGGGGGAGAGGTTGATGTAGGAGAGGGGGTAGAAGAGGTGGGAGGGGTGGTATAAAGGGGAAGGGAGATGGGGAGAGAGTGAATACAAGGGAAGTAGAAAGGGGGAGGATAAGGGGACAGGCAAAGAAGAGGGGGAAGGGGAAGGAGATAGGTGTAGGGGAGGGGGAAGGGGCAGGGGATGGAAAGAGAATGAATAAATGGGGAAGGATAAGGGGTAAGGGGATGAAGATAGGAGTGAGAGAAGGGAGAGCGGGAGAAGGTGGATAAAAGAAGGGAGCTGGAGAGAGGGTGACCGTTGGGGAAGTAGAAGGTGGGTTAGGGGAAGAAAGGGGAGGCGGGGAGGAGGTGGGTGTGAGAAAGGGTTGAAGAAGAGGTGTGAAAGGGGTGAAGGGGGTATGGAAGAGCTGTCAGAGGGAGGGTGGGGGTATGGAAGAGGTGCCAAGGGAGGGGAAGTGAGGGAGGAGATGGAAGGGTATGAGGTATGGAAAGAGAGAGAGAGAGAGAGAGGAAGAGAGAGAGAGAGAGAGAGAGAGAGAGAGAGAGAGATAGAGAGAGAGAGGGGGGGGGGAGGGGGAGAGAGAGAGAGAGAGAGAGAGCCAGTAGAGACATCGATCAATATCACTCTTCCCCTCACAACCATTCGGCCCTCTCTAACGTCATAGCTCGTGGGATGCTGAGTTTTTTGTGATGCTCCTGTGTGCTGATGCCGTGTGATGTGCTTTGTGTGTCACTGTGCTGTGTGATGTGTTATTTGTGATGCTCTTGTGTACCTGTGTCTGTGATGTGTGATAATGTGTGATGTGCTTTGTGATGCTGTGGTGCCCCTGTGCCTGTGCTGTGTGATATGCTTTGTGTGTCTCTGTACTATGTGATGTGCGTTGTGATGCTGATGTATGCCTCTGTGTTGTGTGATGTGCTTTGTGATGTTGTGATGTGTCCCTGTGCTGTGTGATGCTCTGTGATGTGTTTTATGATGTTGTGGTGTGTCTCTGTGCTGTGTGATGTGTTTAATGATAGTCTTGTGTGCTTTGGTGTGTCCCTGTGCTGTGTGATGCGTTTTATGATGCTTCTCTGTGGTGTGCTGTGTGATGTCCATATGTGCTGTGTTACGTGTTTTATGATGTTTACTGTGGTGTGTCTCTGTGCTGTGTGATATGTTTTATGATGCTCCTTTGTGGTGTGTTGTGTGATGCTCATTTGTGCTGTGTTACGTGTTTTATTAATGCTAATGTATACTGAGATCTGTCTGTGTCCCTTTGCTGTGTGATGCTCGAGTACTGTGTTTTGTGATGCTGTTTAGCCTGTTGTGATGATATTGTGCTATGTGATGCTCCAGTATGCTGCGTTCATCAGACTTCATAATTATATAGTGTATTTTTCATTGTTTATTGCAATGTTTATTGTATTGTTTATTGTATTGTTTATTGTATTGTTTATTGCATTGTTTAATGTATTGTTTATTGCATTGTGTATTGTATTGTTTATTGCATTGTGTATTGTATTGTTTATTGTATTGTTTATTGCATTGTTTAATGTATTGTTTATTGCATTATTTATTGTATTGTTTATTGCATTGTTTGTTGTATTGAATATTGTATTGTTTATTGTATATTGTCTTCGATGTATATTGTTTATTGTCTTCGATGTTTATTGTATTGTTTATTGCATTGTTTAATGTATTGTTTATTGTATTGTTTATTGCATTGTTTAATGTATTGTTTATTGCATTGTTTAATGTATTGTTTATTGTACTGTATATTGTCTTCGATGTATATTGTTTATTGTCTTCGATGTTTATTGTATTGTTTATTGCATTGTTTAATGTATTGTTTATTGTCTTCGATGTATATTGTCTTCGATGTATATTGTTTATTGTCTTCGATGTTTATTGTTTTGTTTATTGCTTATTGTCTTCGATGTCACTATAGTCCATTCATAATAATATGGCCAGAAATCTTGACCCCTAACTTCTGTAACTCAAGTGCCAGAGCAAATGGGCTGAAATTGTCTACTGGTTAAAATTGTTTACTGGCTGAAACGGTTTACTGGTCGAAATGGTCTACTAGTTGAAACTGGTCTACAGGTTGAAAATATCTACTGGTTAAATGGTCTAATAGTTGAAAAGGTCTACTGATTAAAAAGGTCTACGGGTTGAAAAATATCTACTGGTTGAAAAATATCTACTGGTTAAAAAGGTTTACTGGTTGGAATGATTAACTGTTCCGAATAGTGTACCGGTGAGCTGACACGGTACTGAACTGGGGCACCGGGCTATACGTTACGGTACCTCCCCCAGTGTTAGAAATGTCAGGCCCCTGGTATGACATTTGGTAGCGAGGATGGGACGACGGTGGTGGTGGTGGTGTACTCGGAAAGGTGGTGTTACTCTTGGAACTCACTCTCACACAAGGTCATTCTCTATCTCTATCTCTATCTCTCTCTCTCACACACATAGACACACACACAATCTAAAGCAAAAAAAAAAAAAAAACACACACACATACACAAGCACATAAAGCAAAATACAGCCAACATAGGGGACACAAACACATTCTCTCTCCCCCCCCCCCCCCCAACACACAGTCACAGAAACAACTAATAATAACCTAGCCTTTCCCGGAAGCCGTAAAACTGTGGGCTCAGGTTTACACAACGTTCAGTAAGGGTAACTAATTGTCGGCCTCGGGGATAATGGTCTAATTAATATAACACTTGGATTTATTAAGAGTAAGAGCTTGGTAGTTGTTGTATTATGTGTATATAATGTATATTATTCATATTGTTCATATACGATATGTTGTATACATATTTTATTGTTACTATTATTGTTTTTGCATAATTATTATCATTGTTGGCGCTTTTCTTCTTGTCATTATAATCCTCAATATTATTATTATTATTATTATTACTAAAGGTTTAGCCAGAGGTAATTAATTGCAGGTCTCGGCGAAAACGTTGTCATTAATATCACTCAGGGGTTAATTAAGACTGGGAAATTGTTTGTTGTTGTTGTTGTCATTATTAGTATCGCCATTACTATTATCATGTCTGTATAGTTGTTATTACTATTATCATGTCTGTATAGTTGTTATTAGTATTATCATGTCTGTATAGTTGTTATTAGTATTATCATGTCTGTATAGTTGTTATTACTATTATCATGTCTGTATAGTTGTTATTAGTATTATCATGTCTGTATAGTTGTTATTACTATTATCATGTCTGTATAGTTGTTATTACTATTATCATGTCTGTATAGTTGTTATTAGTATTATCATGTCTGTATAGTTGTTATTACTATTATCATGTCTGTATAGTTGTTATTAATATTATCATGTCTGTATAGTTGTTATTAGTATTATCATGTCTGTATAGTTGTTATTATTATTATCATGTCTGTATAGTTGTTATTAGTGTTATCATGTCTGTATAGTTGTTATTACTATTATCATGTCTGTATAGTTGTTATTACTATTATCATGTCTGTATAGTTGTTATTACTATTATCATGTCTGTATAGTTGTTATTACTATTATCATGTCTGTATAGTTGTTATTAGTATTATCATCAGAAACTACCCTCAAGTTAACCCGTCCAGTACCGGTGATATCCTTTTACTCCTATTCTGGCAATGAATAGACGCTTTTATTCAGCTCAGGAAGGACCTATAGCAATAATAAGGCTTCAAACTATCTCAACCAACCCTTTCAACTACCCCAGATCCTTTTTAAGCTGCATATTATCGTGTAAATACTGTATAGCTATAATATTATGTAACACACACGCTGGTACTCAAAGGGTTAATTATATTGTACAAAGCCTTCTAACAATTTACCCAAGTCTCCCAAAGCTCCCTCTCCACAAAAGACTCCAACAGGCCTTCAAAGTTTAATGAAAGGACCAGCTATTAATTAACCTGCTGTACCGGTAGTTTGGTACAGGTAGGTTCAAATTTATAAGTTTGGGGAAACATATACCAACATAAGTGAGACTCTTTTGTATTGAATTGCATTGTGATCTATTTAAGTACAATATATCACAATTCCCATCATGTGGATATATTGTATGTAGTTAGTGGTCTCTGGGTCTTCTGGACGACCTACCTATTATTTTGTTCTGTTCGATCTCTGTCTCGCGTCAGCCACCCCCAATTATGAGGTATGTACCGGAGTATATACACACATACAGTTAGTAATCACGAATGCTGGCCAACTTATACTGAATGGACTATAACTTTCGTGATAGACCTCTTTAACCTCCTCCTTCCTTTCTTTCTCTTACTCCAACTCTTATCACCCCCTCTTTCCTTCCACTCTTCAAACAACATACTCCTTATATTTTTCTGCAACCCTACGCCTGATACACGTCACTACACAGTCATACTCCTTGCATCCTTCCGCCTTCCTCGTCTCAGCCTTCTTATATTTATACCTTTTTCTACGTCTCTTCTTCTTCTTCCTTTCTAAACCTCGCTTCACTTTACCGTTTGAAGACACTCTTTCTTTATCTGTCCATTCACCTACCTACCTGCCTCGTCTACTTTTCTTCTCCCCCAACTAATCCCTCGTCTTCCTTCTCAACTTTCTAATCCTACCCCATCTACTCTTCTTCATCATCATCATCATCATCATCATCATCATCATCTTCTTCATCTTCTCCCATCTCTTCCTTCTACCTCCACCAACACGCTCTTTCCATTTATCTACAACCGTATCTCTACCACACCCCGTTACACCCAACCCTTGCATATCTCTGTCATTTCTTAATTCTCCTCCTAGTACCGGTACTCCTTTTATCATTCGTTAGTTTTCTTGTATCATCTGTTCATCGTATGCTGTTTCTTCTCCGCCCTCTAGTGTTTCCTATTTTTTAAATGTTCCTCCCCCACCTCCTCTTCTTTTCCTTTTCCTCTTCCTCCCCTCCCCTCCTCTTCCCTCCACCACTACCAACACGTTCTTTGTTCCATTTTTCTGCAACCCTACCCCTGCCATACCCCTTCCTGCAGCCCTCATTTTTTCCTCCTCTTCCTCCTTGTTTCCCTTCCTTTAACTCCCATTCCTCCTCTTGCCTGCAGCAACACGTTGCATCCATTTTTCTGCAACCTTACTCCTGCCTCAGCCCTCCTTACACTCCTCATTTGCTTCTTCTCCTCCTCCTAGTCTCCTTATAATTCCACTTCTTCTTCCCCTTTCCATCCTTCCTCCTCCTTCTCCTTCTCCTCTAACTCCTACCCTCACCAACACGTTCCTTCTACTTTTCTGCCACCCTATCCCTACCACACCCCCTAACACCTCCTCATTTGTTTTTCTATGTGAGTGAGGGAGACAAAAGGCAGAACTGCCTGTAGCGAGTGCCTCCCCCATAGTTGAAAGAGTGACAGGGCCAAAATCAAGGGACGTTCGAGCCAAAATGCCTGGACACACGGAGTTTGAAGCAATTTAAGTCATAGGAGGATGGAAAGACTGATTCTGGGAGAGATTTCCAGAGTCCCCCCCCCCCAATTTGCTTCTTATCCTCCTCCTCCTAGTCTTCTTATAATTTATCTTCCTCTTCCACTTCCACTTCCTCTTTCCCTCCTTCCTCTCCGTCCTCCTTCAGTTCCTCCTCTTCGCTCACCAACACATTCCTCCCATTGTGTCTGCCATCCTATCCCCACCACACCCCGTAACACCTTCTCCGCCTCTCCCAACCCTCCCAGATCGCTTGTCACAAACCACCAGTCGCTAGCATCTGTCAGTCAGCCCGTCAGTTACAAATTGATGAAGGGGAGTGGGATCTGCTACTGGGTTTGGACAGTGACAAAGACACAAAGTACAGGTGGTGATACAGAAGATCGTGAGAGACAAATATGTTAGCAGAATAAGGAAGTGATAAAGGTAAGTTAGATCTGCCTTAGGGTTTGGACAGAGACAAGGTACAGATGGTGATACTGAAGATAGTGAGATACGACAGTGTTATGGTTTAACTAGCTTGTTTGGACAGAGATAAGACACAGGAGGTGATACAGAATAGTGAGAGATGACAGTGTTATAACAACAACAACGACAATTATTATAATCTACAAGGTATCTTTCTTACGGCGGTGTCACACGAGCTCTTTTTCAGTCAATATTTATGGACAATTGTAGTCTAGCATTGTCAAAATATAAGTTTGATAATATATCAGCCACCTAGCATAATCTACCTCCAGTCTAGTTGCCGATACCAGTGTAAATAAATGCCGAAATATTATGAGAAAAAACTTGCTAGTGACAGAATGACGTAACAATTGCTCGTGTGACCGCAGCTTTATTGTTGTGAAGATGTGATTTCGATACGGAGGAGAAAAACGCAGGGAAAAGATAAAAGAAAGAAGGGGAGAGGAGGAAGACGCGGAAGAAAGAAGGGTGGAGAAAAAAGGAGAGAGGAAGACGCAAGAAAGAAGGGAGAGGGGGGGGGGGAGAAAGAAAGTGAGAGAGCGACTGACTCATCCCACCTGGAGAAGCCAAGGGCAAGCGGACACGAGACTTATTTTTTTTATACAGTACACTTGATACTCTGGCTATCACTCTCGCCCTTTATTAACTCCTTCAGCACGACGACATTTTCATCACATTCTGGTTACCATTAGACGATTTTCTTTAGCTTATAATCTATCTCTAGGACTCAAAGGGGTAAATACGCTCTCACTAAACCCTGTGAACAACCCAGGCCAGTCTTAAAGTGCATAACATCGTCTATTTGTTCCCAGAATCAAAGGTAAAAAGGGGGTTATATTGCTGAAGGGGTTACGCCTTTCATTTAAATGTCGCCATTAATATGTTTCCTATTAACACTAATAATATGCAGGAAAGCCTGAAGCAGCAGCAATATAGGGTCCACAAGTCAATTGTGTCACTACCCTCTAATACAAGCACCCCTAACCCCACCAAACAATTGTGTCACTACCCTCTAATACAAGCACCCCTAACCCCACCAAACAATTATATTGACCTGAGCAAAGATCTTGTTGAGCTAAAAAGATCAAATGAAGTAGTAAGCAGCACTGTTATTCTCATATGAACTTCCGAAGCTGAGTAGAGTAAAATAAAAATGCTTTACCGACAACATATTAGCCATAACAATTTCAATATAACTTACATATTGTAAGGTCTTTTTGGCTCCATGTAAGCTTAACCTATGGTAAATTTAGTCGCTTAATCTAGTCATATTGTGATTGTCATCCTCCTTTAGTTCTTGCGTACTTTGAACAATAGATAATCCATATATTACCGTACCTTGGCCCACAAATACATGGCTTAAATAACTTCCAGGTACTAAAATAAATCACTACGTCTTTACTGATAACCACTATCTAACGATGAAGGCTTTGGTACGCTCTGACATGACATATTTGGTAAACTATACGTATTTCCAAGAAGCTATACTGTAGATGAGTGGGCAAGAATTAGCCACAATAGCCACTTAACCCTTTCACGCATTTATGACGCAGAGGTTGCCAGATTAGCAATAAGAAATAGAGTTCTCTCACTCTTATAATTACCTCTCCAAAATTAGTTTTCTGCCCACAGCTAACTCAAAGACAACTGCAGAGGTTGAAGTAACTAAACTAAAGGTTTCTAAATACCCCTAATGGTAACAAAAGGCTTTAAAGTATCCCCAATAGGCTCAAAGCGCGTCATATGTCGGAGAGGGTTAACAACGGACCAGAGCTTGACAAAATTAGCTAGTTAACTCCTTCATCACCACCATTACGTCATTTTCGTCGCATTCTGGTTACCATTAGACGATTTTCTTTAGTTATGAATTACTTCTAGGACTTATATGGGTAAATGCGATCTCAATAAACCCTCTTAAAAACATAGGTCCTTCTTAAACGGCATATAATAATTGAATTGTAGCCAGAATCAAAGGTAAAATGGCGTCATGGTGCTGAAAGGGTTAAACACGAGTAGCAATAACAAGTTTCAATCTCTTTTGAAACCTTGCTTATATTAATTTTGTTTTCATCAACTTTGGAATTTAAATAGGTACGAGAGAGAGAGAGTGAGTGAGAGTGAGAGAGAGTACAAAGGAGTACAAAGGAAATCAAGCAACAACAGATCTAGTGACCCTTCTAGGTTGCTTGTCCTCCAAAACACTGAGGATCAAGTGTCCAAACAGTGGTTTAGAGTGGGTAAGGGAACATTGGAAAGGGAATTACTGCCCTGGAACTAATGTCCGTGGCAGGATTAGGAAGTTAGTAGGGGACAGATGGGTTAGTAACTGAGGGGGGGATAAAATAAAGTTATTAATTTACAAACGCAGTCAGTCGCGGGTTTGATGCGAGATATTTGTCTAGGCGGAGTTTAAATGAATCAACGGTGCTGCGTTTCGTTTCGGGGAAGCCCATTCCACAAGTTGACAACTCTATTGAAGAAGAAATTCTTAGATTCGTGTGAGTTAAAAGATTTACCAATAATTTTGCAACCGTTTCCCCGCGTGTAATTAGATTGGTCGATAGTGAAGTACTTACTACAGTTCATATTGTCGATGCCTTTGATGATTTTGAACACTTGAATTAAGTCACCTCTTAATCTGCGCTGGGTTAAAGGAAATAAATTTAATTCTCTAAGACGCTCTTCGTATGGTTTGTTCTTTAGGCTAGGTATCATTTTGTGTGTGTGTGTGTGTGTGTGTGTGTGTGTGTGCACGTAATGCCATATGCACTCTGCATGATATATACACATGTAAATAACACCCTATTTTAAACTCTAAACACACATAAAAAACACGTCTTAACTGACCAACTATAGGTGTATTTCCCAGGAGATAAATTAATGAGTGGTAGAGGTGTAGACATAACAATCACTCAACACCACATCAATTAATGAGTGGTAGAGGTGTAGACATAACAATCACTCAACACCGCATCAATTAATGAGTGGTAGAGGTGTAGACATAACAATCACTCAACACCACATCAATTAATGAGTGGTAGAGGTGTAGACATAACAATCACTCAACACCACATCAATTAATGAGTGGTAGAGGTGTAGACATAACAATCACTCAACACCACATCAATTAATGAGTGGTAGAGGTGTAGACATAACAATCACTCAACACCACATCAATTAATGAGTGGTAGAGGTGTAGACATAACAATCACTCAACACCACATCAATTAATGAGTGGTAGAGGTGTAGACATAACAATCACTCAACACCACATCAATTAATGAGTGGTAGAGGTGTAGAACATAACAATCACTCAACAACCACATCAATTAATGAGTGGTAGAGGTGTAGACATAACAATCACTCAACACCACATCAATTAATGAGTGGTAGAGGTGTAGACATAACAATCACTCAACACCACATCAATTAATGAGTGGTAGAGGTGTAGACATAACAATCACTCAACACCACATCAATTAATGAGTGGTAGAGGTGTATAGACATAACAATCACTCAACACCACATCAATTAATGAGTGGTAGAGGTGTAGACATAACAATCACTCAACACCACATCAATTAATGAGTGGTAGAGGTGTAGACATAACAATCACTCAACACCACATCAATTAATGAGTGGTAGAGGTGTAGACATAACAATCAATCACTCAACACCACATCAATTAATGAGTGGTAGAGGTGTAGACATAACAATCACTCAACACCACATCAATTAATGAGTGGTAGAGGTGTAGACATAACAATCACTCAACACCACATCAATTAAGGGGAAATGGCTTGTTTTTCTGGACCCCCTCCTTCCTTATGTTTAGCACCATTAGTTTTCAGTTGTTAAGACTTTCGACCCATTCGCTTGGCGATTTTAATACCTCTCGTTCCATTTCTTTGTCAATATTAAGACTTTTCGTGTCATTTTTTCCTGGCAAGCGACAGCGAGCATTTAATTTAAGAGGGACCAGCCTTCGGCCGGGAAATTTTTCTATCGAAAATGTACAAATTTAACTTGAAGGAGGGTCTTGGGGTGTTGTTTATTTAAGCTTAATGAAGGTCTACGGAGGAAACTAAAAGAAATAATAAAAAGATACATAAATATCAACTCTATACCCCCCCCCCCCCTTGAGGTGTGAGTAATGACCTAGGTGAGTGGCGATGGATTATACCTCAACCCTCCTAATGGACTTCTTTCAATCACAACTTGTTTCCCTCTTTTTATTTTTATTTTTGTTTATTTGCATTTTTTGGTACAGTTAACCCTTTCAAGATCCGATTACTCATATGTTTCTATTTTCTGGCTATTATTAGACGATGTTATTCAGATTAGGAAAACACAGGGTTGAGATAGTCTTTAGGCTTATAATATCCACAGATCCTTCCTAAATTGTATACAATCATTTAATGATAGCCAGAATAAACTGTGAAAATGCTTCACAATCCTCAAAGGGTTAAGTGTGTGTGTGTGTAAAACAAAATAGTTTTATTTCGAGCTGTGTGTGTGTGTGTGTGTGTGTGTGTGTGTGTGTGTGTGTGTGTGTGTGTGTGTGTGTGTGTGTGTGTGTGTGTGTGTGTGTGTGTGTGTGTGTGTGTGTGTGTGTGTGTGTGTGTGTGTGTGTGTGTGGGTGTGTGTGTGTGTGTGTGTGTGTGTGTGTGTGTGTGTGTGTGTGTGTGTGTGTGTGTGTGTGTACAGTTCGGCGCCATCAATACCCAACCTAACTCAACTCAACCTAACCTAACCTAACGCAGCTTGACCCAAACTAGCCTAACCCAACCCAACCTAACCTAACCTAACTCAACCTAACCAAACCAACCCAACCTAAACTGACCCAGCCCAACTCAACCTAACCTAACATAACTTAACTCTACTCAAACTAACTTAAAACCCCAACCTAACCTAACGCAGCTTGACCCAAACTAGCCTAACCCAACCCAACCGAACCTAACTCAACCTAGCCAAACCAAACCCAACTTAACCTAACTCAGCTCGACCCAAACTAACCTAACTCCAGCCTGACCTAACCTAACCCAACTCAAACTAACCCAACCCAACCTAACCTAAATCAACATAACTCAACCAAACCAAACCAAACCAAACCAAACCAAACCTAACCTAACCCGGACCCACACCTGAACCCCCATCAATACACACCTGTCATTTTTGTCGAGGGCTGCTGGGTGGTGTAGGATGGTTTGGTTCCTGGCCATAGCCACGATGCTCTTACTACCCAGCTCCTTCTCTGCAAACATAAGAGAAAACAATATAAGAATCAAGAGAACAATATATAAGTCTTAGGAATCAAACTATAATAACACAAGACATACGAATATTAGAATCAAGAGAACAATATGCAAGTCTTAGGAATAAAGTTATATCAAACCACTCTATTAATAATATGTGTTAGTGGTCAAAGCACAAGAACATCGCAAGTAATAGCATACACACACACCTACCCAACCAACTACCTACAAACACACACCCACACACACATAAAATATATTATACCAGTTATCAAAATAACACATACACATTTCCACCCATTGTCATAAGATGAAATGCTTGTTTAACACTACAAAACTTGAAGCACACAATTATTCGTAACTATTATTATGTTTTTATATTTTCACATTACACGAAATTAAGACGCCTTCACGTGAACACCATACTATTAATATATATGAAAATATCCATCGCATGAATCAGCATACATCAGAACTATAGTCTATTCATTATATGTAGGCCAAAAATATTGAACCCTAACATCTATAACTCAAAAAAGGATTATATTAACTGGACTGTAAATTTACACACCTATTCCCTGGCTGACTCTCCCCAAATGGTAGAATTATTAGCTTAATTGTTCTAATCCTTGTTGATATATAGAGGATAGTGCTCAAGATATCTGGCTTAAATATAATGAACAGACTATAGTGACCATTAAAGTCTCCAATAATTAAGTGGGGTATTCAGTGCATGCATATTTCAAGTCGCTGGTGCGCAATCATTCCTATCAGATATATTACTTATTGGATACATCGATGTCAAATATTATCTTATCATTATTATATCTGGAGAATCGAGGGAGATAGCGAACGACGGTAATTGAAGAGATAAAGAGAGAAAGAAGAGAGGAGTATTAGATAGGAGGGTAAAGAGAAGAGAGATAAAGAGAAGAGATAAGGAAGGACATAGAAGGACACAAGAAACATGCAAGCTAATAAAAAAACAAGGAAGGAAGCAACGAAAGACATGGATGATGGAAGGAAATATAAGAGAGGAGAAGAGAGAAAGGGGGAGAGGGGAGAAGAGAAGGAAGAAGAGAGAAGCTAAGAAAGGGTAAAGTTGAGACAGGAGAAGACATTTAAAGAGGAGAGGAGAGAAAAGAAGGAAACAGACAAATAATCGGAATAAACCAGATTTAGATGATTTATTGAGACAGTATTTACCCCTTTAAGTCCAAAAGGTATATTAGAACCTAAAGAAAGTCGGCTGATGGTAACCAGAATATGATGCAACTTACGTCATCGTGCTGAAGAGGTTAACTCATAAAATTCAAGACGTCTATCCAATATTGCATAAAATCGTATGGAAATAGCTAGACAAAACACCGAGCATCGTCATCTTAAATTGCGTATAACCATCATATGAGGAGGAGCACTTTATTGACAACGTTTCGCAGACAGCTTCTTCAGTCATTCTGAAGAAGCTATCTGCGAAACGTTGTCAATATAAGGTGCTCCTTCTCATATGGTGTCTATATTAATTCTGTCAACTTTTCAAGGTTATTTCAACATCTTAATTTGCAATGGTTAACAGCAAAAAGGGAGAACCAAAAATGTTTATTAACTAATAATGAGAGAGAGAGAGAGAGAAAGAGAGAAAGAGAGAGAGAGAGAGAGAGAGAGAGAGAGAGAGAGAGAGAGAGAGAGAGAGAGAGAGAGAGAGAGAGAGAGAGAGAGAGAGAGAGAGAGAGAGAGAGAGAGAGAGAGAGTGGGGGGGGGAGATTAATACAAAAACAGGGAAAACTCTGGAGCCAGCAAGGAGGGCAAGATAAAGGGGACAGTCAGACAGGGCAAGGCTGGAGGGAAGCCAGAGATATGATGACAGGAACAGGCAAAGTATGTGATAAATGGAGGAATAAGAGAGAGAGAGAGAGAGAGAGAGAGAGAGAGAGAGAGAGAGAGAGAGAGAGAGAGAGAGAGAGAGAGAGAGAGAGAGAGAGAGAGAGAGAGAGAGAGAGAGAGAGAGAGAGAGAGAGAGAGAGAGAGAGAGAGAGAGAGAGAGAGAGAGAGAGAGAGAGAGAGAGAGAGAGAGAGAGAGAGAGCATGTCAAATGGGAAGAGAAATATATACGCAATTAAAAGTAGAATATACGCTAAGAGTACGCTAAGAGTCCCGGGGAAGAACTGATAAACGAAGGAATAAAAAGTACAATAAAAACAGAAAAGAAGTGAATGAAGACAATATGGAAAATAGAGTGGGAAGGAAAAACAAACAAAGAAAAAGAGGCAAAGAAGGAGAACAGATAATAAATAAAGTAGAAGTTAAAGAAGGGAAGAAGGGAACACATTGATCAACCTCCTGACTGACGTAAGGGGTCTCGTCTCTCACTATACCCTGTTCTAAATAGGTAGGCCAGAAATCGTGAACTTTTACTTCTATATAACTCACAAACGACTAGAGTAATCGAGCTAATATGTCTACGATTAGGGAAGGGTCAGCCAGGGAATAGGTGTGGAAAGTTACAGCCCATTTCTCTAGCCCTTTTCTTTAGTGTAAAAAAAGGGCCCCCCAACAATTTACAGGCTCCGAACTATCTCACTTAACCCTTTTTTACTACCACAGATCCTTCTTAAATATAGCTAGAATATTATTAAAAAGACGTCGCCGGTACCGAATGTGTTGTTGTTGTTGTTGCTGTTCCCCAAGCTGCCTGGCCGAACAGCCCCAAGGCCCCGAGCAAGGCCAAGGCCACAACCGAGCGCCCCCACAGAACCCCCCCCCTGCCGACCACAATAAAGCCTGGGTGACCGTAGCCACTCCATGGCGGGGAGCTGAGGAGGGTGAGGAAACGCCCGGGAAACCAAAGCCCAACCCAGGGCCCTGTGTGTTAAATGTGATAGTATGAAACAAAGACACTCCAGCCAACGAATGTACTGTACAAGGCTAGATATTGATCAGCTATTTACCCCAGCTTTATCATTATCTTAAACAATACCCAAGGTCATTACAAAGAAACTATTATCAGACCATTAAGAGCAAACAAAGGGCGTGATAACACACAAAGAAAAACAAACAAAAACACTAATATCTAATGATCAAGACCAAAGAAAAGTGCGCGACAACTCACAATGAAACACTCAAACAAAGAAACTATTATCTAACAATTACCAACAAAGTAAAGTGATCGACAACTCACAAAGAAACAAACAGAGAAACTAATATCTAATGCTTAAGATCAAGGAAAAGTGCGAGACAACACACAAAGAAATACATAAGTCATAAACAAAGAAACTAGCATCCGATAATTAAGACCAAAGACAATTTTGCGATGATATCACAAAGGAATAATTAACTGTTGCAAAGATAAGATCATTCAGACAAGGATTACGAGAAAAATCCTTAGAACAAAATGCACAAATAAATAACTAAATAAATAAATAAACATATGATGAAGGTATTACTGACAAATTAACCCTTTCACGATCCGATTACGCATTTCTGTTCTATTCTCTGGCTACTATTAGACGATTTTTTCAGATTAGGAAGGGACGTATATGGAAGAAAGAGGGCTAATTAAGATAGTCTTTGCCCTTATAATTCCCACAGTTCCTTCCTAAACTGTATATAGTCGCCTAATGAGAGAGAGAGAGAGAGAGAGAGAGAGAGAGAGAGAGAGAGAGAGAGAGAGAGAGAGAGAGAGAGAGAGAGAGAGAGAGAGAGAGAGAGAGAGAGAGAGAGAGAGAGAGAGAGAGAGAGAGAGAGAGAGAGAGAGAGAGAGAGAGAGAGAGAGAGAGAGAGAGAGCCTACCTTCGGCCATAAAAATATTGTGAGGCTGGTTTTTCACATGTAGACGGCTAGACCACAACAAAAACAAAGAATATAAACCATACCACAGTCACTACTACTGTCTTCTGTTTCACCTCCAATACCTTGTCTTTGGCCAAACCCTGCAGCACATCCCACTAACCTTCATCAACCACTACTATTGTTTTCTGTACCACCTCCTGTGCATTGTATCTGTCCAAATCCTGCAGCACATCCCAGTAACCTTCATCACATAAATTAATAATATTATTTTTATTAATCTCACCACCACACCCCCAATGAAATTAATTAAAGTATATATGATCCACCAGGATTCGAACCCGGGTTATCACACACATATTTTTGCCACCTTAACCATTACACCACCAGGACGAACTAAGATGTTGCTCACTTTTCCCCAGCTACATGAAGGCTCACTTACCGGTACTGTATAGCCGAGTTATGTTATTAACCCATATTGTCCCCTAATAACATCTGCTAACCCTGCCAGGGACACTAGTTCTAGGGCAGTAGTTCCCTTTCCAATTGTGCTTCAGCCACTCTAAACCACTGTTGGACACTTGGAACAGCTGTGATTTAGAGGGCAAGCAACCTCGCGGAGTCGCTCGATCTGTTGTTGCTTGAATTCCGTTGTAATCCTTTGTTCAATCGTCTTCTTCTTTCAGAGAGACAGTCACAACAACAACAACAACAATAGCAACAAAAATGGCAGGGTCTCTATACCACAGAGCCTGGACCTAAAGCAGACCCTCCCTCCACTTTGCTCTATAATTGATGCCTTAACTGCTCTCTCTCTCTCTCTCTCTCTCTCTCTCTCTCTCTCTCTCTCTCTCTCTCTCTCTCTCTCTCTCTCTCTCTCTCTCTCTCTCTCTCTCTCTCTCAATTTATGCTTTCTCGATCGGTATGCAGATAAGATGTCGTTTCCATGTTCGTCAGAATGTCTCTTTCTCTCAGTCTCTTTGTCTTTTATTTTTAATTTGCGAACTCTCTCTCACTCCCTCTGTATAACACACACACACACACACACACACACACACACACACACACACACACACACACACACACACACACACACCATATAGAAGATCTGCTATAACTGGAACAAACTTCCCTTGGAGGTGGAAAACGTTTCTTTAGTAGAATATTTAAGAAACTAAAGAGGCTATGTGAATAAAAAGTCCAATTGAGGAGGAGCACTTTTTTAACAACGTTTTGCAAATAGCTTCTTCTGGTCACTAACACTTTAGCGATACTTTAGTTTATCTATCATTTACGAAACGTTTTTAATAAAGTGCTTCTCCTCAAATGGTGTTTTTTAATAAAGTGCTTCTCCTCAAATGGTGTTTTAATTTCAGTTCATTTTAACAGCTAAATATGTGCTTTACGCTAATTGCAATCAATGACCTGCACAATCTTCTCTATCCATCAAAGGTATCTCCCTGGAATGAACCGCAGCGCCTTTGAGACACTACTCCTTGAAACTGTGACCATAAACTCGTGACGGAGCCTCTAACCTCATATCCTACAACACACACACACACACACTCTCTCTCTTTCTTTCTTTCTTTTATCTTTGTCTTCCACTTGCGTCTAGCCCTATTTGGGGTTCTGCTATCTCTACTAGAATTATATATGTCTGACCACCTCTTTTGGATCGTACGGTTTGTGCGTTCTATGTGTCTATGTATATCTATTAACTAACTAGCTTTCACTCTCTCTCTCATCTGATAGCTTGCGATTCCTCCCTCTTCTCCATTGTCATCTAAAATAGGACGGGTTGTGAGGACGAGAGAGAGAGAGAGAGAGAGAGAGAGAGAGAGAGAGAGAGAGAGAGAGAGAGAGAAAAAAAAGGGGGGAGAGAAGGAGATAAGAAATATGTGTGTGTGTGTGTGTGTGTGTGTGTGTGTGTGTGTGTGTGTGTGTGTGTGTGTGTGTGTATATATCTAAGTAAGGTAGGCTACATAGATATTAAAAAATACACACAAGCTGCAGTGACCAATACAGTGTATAGTACCGTACACCCAATTCAGAGTCTGTCTTAATTTAATACGTGAAATTAATATAATATAATACAAAACATAATCAAATAGAAAGAAAGCAAGTTACCTCGAGCTTCGGACACAAAAAGGGTTGAACAAATATCACAATTTAACAATAATATCATAATTAACCCCTTCAGTACGATGAGGCAATGCTCACCATATTCTGGTTACCATTAGACGATTTTCTTTATCATATAATCTACCGTTAGGATTCGAAGGGGGTAAATACGATCTCGTTAAACCCTTTGATTAACATAAACCCTTCTTAAAAACATAAAATCGTCTAACTATAGCCAGAATAAAAGGTAAAAAGGGTGTCATCGTGCTGAAGGGGTTAACATGTCGTATATAAAACAAAAGAAACCAACAGGAAACCGGATAACACCAAGAACAAAGACAATGGGTACAAGAAAGATATAAACCATACACACAGAGAATAAAACACACACACACACACACACACACACACACACACACACACACACACACACACACACTAGCTCAATATAAAATAGTATCATAACATCGTGAGTACATAAGTAATTAAAGAGAGAAAAACAGACAGGAAGGCTAACATAATTTAGGAAATGATGACACATATACAAGAGAAAGTATAACCACTAGAAAGGATGCTCTAGTAAACAAAGAAACGCGTGGATTCATATAGCTGCATATAAAGTGTATTATAATATCATATATGCATAATTTAGAATGTGAAACTTGCAAAATAAACAAACCAAAACGTTAACGAACACAGTAAAAAGACAAAACAACTAATCAAAATCGCTATGTGGAAACAACGCATTAAGTCAAATAATAATTTATAAATAAAAGAACACAATCTAATAGAAAATGAATGACGAGCAGGATGACGGTAACTAAGATAACATACAATTAAAACCAAATACAAGGATAAGACAATAAGAATAGAAGCTCTGGTAAACCAAGAAACACGTGGAACCATCCTCTAGTCTGGCTGAATATAAACTAGTATAATAAACTCGTATAGCCTATATATTATACAGTATATAATTCAATAGGGAAAGACTGCCGGAAACTAAGAAAACAAATATATAACCAATACAAAGATGAGAAAACAAGAAATGAAACTCTACTCCCCAACAAAGAAATTAGTAAACCCACCCATCTTCCACAATCCAGCTGAATATAAAATCTATTATAAAATCGTATATACATAATTTAATAGGATACAGACTGACGGAAACTAAACAAACATAAAACACAAGTAAAAAGATAAGAAAAGAAGAAATAAAGCTCTAGTCCCCAACAAAGAAATGGGTGGACCCATATTCCACAACAAAGCTGAACACATACTCATTATAATATCGCATATACATAATTTAATAAGAGAAAGAATGACGATAACTAAAAAAAATAACAAACAAAAAAACAAGAAAAAATATGAGAAAACACGAAATTAAGTTCAAGTCCCCAACCCGTCTTCCGAAACCGAGCTGAATATATATTCGTATTATAAAATCGTGTATACATAAAACATTTCAGGATCGCAGAAACTAAGAACGAATAAATAGAAAATACAAACACGTACAAATGATACGAAAACAAGAATTGAGGCTCTAGTGCTCAACAAAGAGAGGAGTGGACCCGTCTCCCACATATCTCTCTCTCTCTCTCTCTCTCTCTCTCTCTCTCTCTCTCTCTCTCTCTCTCTCTCTCACAGTCACTTTCACGCACACATACATACTCTCTCTCTCTCTCTCTCACACACACACACTCACTCTCTCTCTCTCTGGGTTTGTTTGGGTAAGATCGGGTACGGTACGGTAGTCACGTTCAATAATTCATCCGATACTTTCTAGACTTTTGTTAGTCTCTCTCACTCACTCACTCACACACACTCTCTCTCTCTCTCTCTCACACACACACGCACACACACACACTCTTCCATTGCTACATTCCTAATATTTTACGCAAATATAGATTTAAACTATAGCTTGAATCACAAAAACGAAAATGATAAATCTCTTCTACCACGACCATAGAAACAGTCACGTAAACTATCAAACTCTTACTTACATAGGCCTACACTGAAAAGAATAAAACAAATATAATTAATAAAAATCAGTCCTCAATCCTTTTCATATGCAGGTATTCAGAGGCTATTTCGAGTCAACCACAAGAGGAGCTGAATCCTTATAATTTAACACGTACAGTACCGTATAGACGATGGTGTACAGTACCGTATAGACTATAGACCATGGCGTACAATTTACACAAAATACGGTAGGTTTTTACTAGAGTGTTTGTTATTGAAAAATGACTCCCTTTCGAAATGGTATTAAGGGGGGAGGGGCGTATATATTAAAGGGGGAGGGGCGTATACTATTATATTTGCTCCTTTATGTGTCTTTTTACTATTGTTTTTAGTTTCCTTCCTAGACCTCCATCAAGCTTATAAAAAACACCCGCCCAAGACCCTCCTTCAAGATAAATTTGTACATTTGTCCATATCAAAAAGCCGGTTCCTCTTAAATTACAGGCTCGCTATCGCTCGCCAGGAAAAAAACGACACCTATATGACACGATAAGTCTAAATGTTGATAGAAGGGGCGAAAGGTCTTAAAAACGCCAAACTAATGGAACGAATGTCATAAAATGTCAAAACTAATGGGGTTAAACACGAGAGAGAAGGGGTCCAGAAAAGCGAACCACCCCCTCTTAAAATCCGCGTACTCTCTATAGACAACGCTCATTCCCACCCGTATTCGTTCGGGATCAGGCGCTGCGAAAGGAAAAAGTTGGTTAACCCTTTCACCACGATGACGTAATCTTCCTCTTAATCTTTTTACTAATAGCCGATTTATTTTTAGCTTATAATCTATCTGACCTCTAGTTCTCAGAGGGGTAAATATTTACCCCTCTGAGAACTAGAGGTCCTATGTTAATTAGATGGTTTATTGAGATCATATTATGATCTCAATAAACCATCTAGTTAACATAGGACCTTCACAAACTGCGTAAAATCTTCTAACGTTAGCCAAACAAAAATAAACAAAAAAGTATGATAAGGACCCCAATGGAAATACGCCTATCGGCCTTATTGGGCTATCCTTAGTTGGAATTATGCACAGCTGGTACATGTCATATTCGAAATCTATTATATTGTACTAACTACCAACATTGTAAAATGCTAACTGAATAAATATTATTATTATTATTATTATTATAAATATTATTATTATTATTATTATTATTATTATTATTATTATTATAAATATTAGTATTATTATTATTATTATTAGTATTATTATTATTATGATCGTGGTGCAGAGGTTAAGGCTACAAGCGGTAAACTCTCCGGCCCCAGACTTGAGAACCGCCTGGGACGCGTGGCTGGGGTAACTTGAGAACCCCTACTCTAACCCCTTCCTCCCCTTCCTCTCTACAGGCCGGGAGAGAGGGGGAAGAGGTAAAAAATGAGAGGGAGATGGAAGGAAAGGGAGGAAGGAGTGGAAGGAAGGAAGGAAGAGAGGAGTGGAGGAAAGGAAGGAAGGAACAAAGACAGAAAGGAAAACAAAGAATGAATAAATGCATGAAGGAAGGTAGGTAGGTAGGAAGTAAGGGAGAAAGGAAGGTAGGATGGAAGGAAGGGAAGGAGAGAGGGGTGAAAGGAAGGAAGGAAGGAAGGAAGGAAGGAAGGAAGGAAGGAAGGAAGGAAGGAAGGAAGGAAGGAAGGAAGGAATGGAAGGAAGGAAGGAAGGCAGGAAGGGAAGGAGGTAGGAAGGAAGAAGAAAGAGATGCTAAGAGAAGAGAGGAGGAAGGAAGGAAGGGAGGAAGAAGTGGAAGGAAGGAGGAAGGGAGTACAGTAGGTAGAGGAGGAGAGAAAAGAGGAAGGAAGGAAGGAAGGAGGTAGGTAGAAAGGTAGAAAAGAGAGGAGAGAAAAGGATAGGGGAGGGGGAGGGGAAGAAGGAAGAAGGGAGGAGAGGGAGAGAAAGGAAGAAGAAAGTGAGAAAGGTAAATACGAAGGCAGGGAGAAAGAGAACAAGCAATTAACAAGAACAGGATGGGAAGAAACGAGTGAGCAAAGAATATTAAACAAGAACATGAGGTAAATAAAATACAAAAATAACCAAAACAAACAAAACGAACAAGGAAACAAAAGCTACAGGTAAGAAAGGGGAGCAAGAAAATGAAAGATAGAGCCACAAAAAAAAAAAAAAAGCAAGAAAAAAGAAAATAGAGCGAGCGGACGAAGGATTTATGGGGGGAAAGAAAGACGTGATTTGAGCCGTAAAAGAAAGATCCAACTCAACGAACGAGAGAGAGAGAGAGAGAGAGAGAGAGAGAAAGTAGGTAAATAAATATGACAGAGACTAGCAAGAAAGCAGAAAAGAAAGATAACATGGAGAGAGAGAGAGAGTAGGAAAATAAAGAGAGAAAGGAAATAGGACAGAGAGAGAAGCAAAAAAGCAGGAAAGAAAGATAAAATGGAGAGAGAGAGAGAGAGAGAGAGAGAGAGAGAGAGAGAGAGAGAGAGAGAGAGAGAGAGAGAGAGAGAGAGAGAGAGAGAACATAGTATCAACAAGGAGGTCTTGAGTAAACTAAGAGGAGCGAGATAAGCTACACTCAACCCAAGAGAAACGTGATACTAGAAAGTTTAATCCAGCCAAATAAGAACAATACAATCAACAACAGCAATAACAACAATATTATTAATAATAATAATAATTATAATAGTAATAATAACAATAAAAAATTATGCCTAATAACATTGAAGCTATTTTTTAGATATTGTTCAATTAGAATAAAAACAAATGAACAAAACCCCATATAGTCTGGTGATGGGCTGGTCTATCAGAATGAGAGTTGAGCGTTCTCTGCCATACCCATAGCTTACTCTGACTGTTCCTTTTACTTATATATTTTCTAGATCTCAAGTGACGGCGTCTTTTCCGTGGATTGACCTCCCTACTGCCAACCCTGGCAGATTGGGAGCCAAAGCGTCACATTTTTCCTTTGCCCCTCAACTTTCCCTTCATAATTGCTGAGGGGCACAGGGCCTTGGGTGGGGCTTTTGTTTCCCGGGCGTTTCCGCACCCTCCTCAGCTCCCCGCCTTTGAGTGGCTTCGGTCACCTGGGCATTATTAGTGGTAAGCTGGGAGGGTTCTGTGGGGGCGCTCGGTTATGGCCTTACTCGGGACCTTGGGGCTGATCGGCCAGACAGCCTGAGGAACAGCAACAACAACAACAACAACAACCCCATATAGTTTGATACATAAACAGGTCAATGACATAAATTATAGACAAACACATAAACCAGAACCAGTAAAATATTAATATAATAACCAAACAGTTCCCTCTTCCCTTCCCATCAACACAATTCTCAAATATTAATATAATAACCAAACAGTTCCCTCTTCCCTTCCCATCAACGAAATTCTAAAATTATTTAAAGCACCAAAAATACACCGGACCTGAAAAGAACCCAACGAGCCAGTTAAGGCGAAAGACGCACTCTTAAGAGACGTTTGTTTATTCAAGGGAAAGGCGTCCGGGGCGTCACCTTTAGCTAATATGGATCCCTCACCTTCCACAACACAACACCAGGCCCTTATAATACATCCGACACTTGCCGGACAACCTATAATAACAAGGACGCCATTTTGGAGACTAAGGGGGTATTTTTCCGTTAGTTCATTTCTGGGTAGGCTCATCCCTGCTTAGGTTTACAAAGAGTTCTGGGATCGCTTTTTATGACACTATTTGTAATGCAGTAGCTTCAACATATAAATATATATTTATAGATATCTCTACAGATGGCTTGAAAGTGGAAAATTACAGTTTGAAAATGTTCCTATGACACACAGTAGTGTATACAGTTTGATATAATTATAATCAGTAATAACTTGGAACAAATCTTAAAAGTATATAATTATACAATTTTGGCTGCACAAAATCAGTTAATATAGTATTACGGTACCGGTCGTTAATAAACATAGAGGCACATAGCCTAATGTTGTTGGTTGTTCAGCCCCTGGTATAAGACCCATATTCCCCTCCCACTCACATGGGATTTACGACCTTGTGAACAACGCTAATAGGCTGTCATCTTTGTCGAGTACGGTGTGCCATTATCTTGTAGCTCGGGGGAGTATCATTCAGCTAGCTCTTCACATTATGGTGTGCTTAATGATTCTGAGCCTTATGGGCCACTGTTATAGGGGCTGTTATGGTCTATTTTAATTACGCATTTTCTGTAATGATTTTGAGCCTTATGGTCCAGTATTCTTGGGGTTATTGTGGGTTATTTTAATCAGGACTTTTCTATGATGAGATATAAACTAATTTGGCCCTTATTCTTCCTTGCCATTGAGGTTATTATGGGTTACAATAAACATCCGTAGCCCTAACCTAAGTACGGTACCGGTACATATTATCCTTATTGTCTTGAAGTATATGGTAGAATGTGTGTTGTTTTAATTGGCCCTTTATACTTAGCTCTAAAATCAGATGGAGACAGAGTAGGCTATATATGATTCTTATAATGTTGTGCAATGAAGATTTTTAACCCTCTCAGATTGGAAGCCAAAGCGTCACATTTTTCCTTTGCCCCTCAACTTTCTCTTCATAATTGCTGAGGGGCACAGGGCCCTGGGTGGGGCTTTGGTTTCCCGGGCGTTTCCGCGCCCTCCTCAGCTCCCCGCCATGGAGTGGCTTCGGTCACCCAGGCTTTATTGTGGTCGGCGGGGAGGGTTTTGTGGGGGCGCTCGGTTGTGGCCTTGGCCTTGCTCGGGGCCTTGGGGCTGTTCGGCCAGGCAGCTTGGGGAAAAACAACAACAACCCTCTCAGAATACATGGCATGGATATTATTAGACGATTTAATTTAACTGGAATGTTATTATGGAATCAGAGGGTTAAATTGAGATGTACTTTAGCCCTTTGATTCATCGATGGCCTTCCAAAGCTGATAACAATCGATTCAAGATGGCCACAATAAACATAACGTCATAACACGTCATAATCTTCTAGGGGATAAACACAATAAAAAACAAGTAATTATAACCATCCCTAGCTTTAAGCTGACTAAATCTGATTTTTATTTTTAGTTTCATAGACGTTTAGAATTCATTATAAAGTCTATTAATTTTTTTTTTTTTTTTTTTTTTTTCTATATTCCAACTTACTTCCTCTCGGGCATAGGCTGAGAGCCTTAACATTCACCGCTTTACAATGAACAGTGAAGCCCGTGAGGTCTTGTTCCAGTCTAGGGAGTGAGACATGTGAAGCACGTAGAGTACAACGAGCACCTGCCATCTTGCCTTCACATGAGGCACGGTGCTCACTCATGGCCCGAAACGACCCCATCTCTGAAGCCATCTCGTTCCCGTGCTTCACTGTCTCATCCCCTACACTCGGACTCTCACACTTACACACACACAACGCCACCTGTTGAGCAGATAACTCACCAGGCATTGCACCCCTATAGCATATTTTGAATATGGGAATATTCATACAGTGCTATTTAATCAGGGAACAATGAGGGTATTTTATTGACGTTTCGGTGGGCTTGTGGTAATGCACTGATACTAGGTACAGCACAAATTCCATCCCCATAATATCTTCCCATTGATACATCGGGATTTGAACCCGGGACCTTTGGATTACCAGGCCAGTGGCAAGACCACTCCACCACACCTCCCCTAATTATAAGCGGTGTGTTATTAATAATTATGAGGCTAATTATCCAAGACAGAGGTTATTATACACGAAAATAGTGATTACTTGTCCATCACAAACACACACACACACACAGTATATCCACCAATTTTGGACCGTATGCTAAGAGTGCCACATAAGTTATTTTGCTTAATGTTACCAAGTTTTGCATTCAAGGGTTACCTTATAGTAATTAGCCATTATAGGTTATTTATTTATTTATTTATTATATATATATATATATATATATATATATATATATATATATATATATATATATATATATACAGTATATTTATTTAATTTAACCATACGGTATATATATTTTGTGTTTGCCATCATGATCATGGAGATAACAACACCGAGATCCTCCGTAATGTCATGCAACTTAGCATTCGCGTTCATATGATCATGACAATTCTGAGTCATATTATCAAGAACAATTGGGGCGATTATCTAATTATCCAGTCAATTAAACACCATTCATCCCGTTCACGTCGTAAAAGTCGTACTTCAAACCCCTTCTGTACCGGCGACGTATTTTATATTTCATTCTAGCTATATTCAGAGGATGTTGTGCCGCTTAAGAAGGATCTGTGGTAGCAAAAAGGGTTAATTAGGATAGTTCAAAGCCTGTTAATCGCTGGAGGTACCGGTATTTCATAGGTTGAATAAAATCGTCTATGAGCAGACAGCATAACATGAAAAGGACGGAACTGGTACTGAACGGGTTAAGGAGACAGTGGTTATATTGGGTGTCTACATGTATATATTCATAATTTTATTTAGTTTCCTCGTTAGACCTTCCTCAAACTTTAAACAAAAAACACAATCCCAAGATCCTCCTTCAAGATAAATTTGTAAATTTTTCGATAGAAAAATGACCCGACCGAAGGCCGATTTCTAATATTAGAAATATTACAGGCTCGCTTTCGCTCGCCAGAAACAAAATCGACACCTAATTGGCACGAAAGGTCTTGATGTTGATATAGAAATGGGGCGAAAGGTCTTAAAATCGTCAAACTAATAATATCTGTGAACTAATGGGGCAAAACATGAGGGAGAAGGTGGACCAGAGAAACGACCCATCTCCCCTTAAACGTGCGGGAAAGGGCGTAGTTGTCTGGACCATGGGCGAACTAAAACCTAAGGGCGTGAGTCTTGATTGACGAGAGAAAACCTGCGAGTTAACCTACTTTCTTAACCCCTTCGGTACCGGTGATGAATCAATGGTTATATTCCGGCACCTATTAGATGATTGTGTTCAGCTTAGGAAGGACCTCTAGCCATTAAAAAGCTTAGGAAGGACCTCTAGCCATTAAAAAGCTGCGAACTATCTCACTTAACCATTTTTACTACAACAGATCCTTCATCTATCTCTATCTATCTCTTGCTGGACGCCTTACTCCCCTTAATGGGGGTGGCCATACACAAAATGCCCATAATCGGACTCATCCCCTGTAAGAGGGACAACCCATGCCAGTTTACTGAAGGATTTACAGGATTGACCACTCAATTTAGGGTCCGTCCGACTCCGAGGCCTTTTATGTATTTCATTTAGCACTATTTTTCTACAGTGGTGTGCGGTTAATCCATCCACTAACCTGCTTCACCCTAAGGTGGCAGTATAGATTTGTATAAGGTTTACTCCCCTAAACAGGTTGCCGACCAAGACTGACGAGTCCCATCCACCCGGATTTTTATAAGGTTATCTCCCCTAGATGGGTTGCCGACCAAGGCTAACGAGTCCCATATAAACTGCCCAAAATAGTCTAAATATAGTTGATAAGACGTGGACGTTACAGAAGAGGTTATAATATATGGCAGTATATTTCAATTCATTTCGCTCACAAATGCGTTCGGCTAGACTATGGGGAAATGTACGAATATGGTCGGTATGGTGTGTTCTTTGTAATTGTGAGCCTTATAGTCCCCGAGCATAGAGGTTATTATGCCCTGTGATTGTGTGGGGGATTAGACCTTAATGCAGCTGATCCCTTAGTCACGTGTTTCGCAATCTACGAGTCCATGTCCTTGATTCATAATAATCTACGAGTCCATGTCCTTGATTCATAATAATCTACGAGTCCATGTCCTTGATTCATAATAATCTACGAGTCCATGTCCTTGATTCATAATAATCTTAATAATTATTGTTGGTAAATTGGTTAGTTTTTAAAGAATATTATTTTCTCTCTCTCTCTGTCTCTCTCTCTCACTCACTCACTCTCTCTCAATTAATCTACTCCCATAGACTAACCTTTCATTCGCGTAATCTCCACCTGCTCCCTCTCCTTACCACTTATCTACTCTCTCTCTCTCTCTCTCACTCCACCTACTCCCTCTCCTCACCACTCATCTACGCAAACTCTCTCTCTCCCTCCTTCACTCACTCAGTCACACACACACTCACTCCCCCCCCCCCCTCCCTTTTTTCTCTCTCCCAACAGCAGCTCTCCCAAACTCCTATAATATTATTCGGGTCATGGTCGGTGTTTCCCCCTCACTCGGATGTTTACTGTCCACTCTATCATCAAAAACAATCCCTTCCACACCCAACGATTTAACCCCTTCTGTACCGGCGAGGTCTTTTTAGAATATGGTATATTTAGACGATTTTGTGCAGTTTAAGAAGGATCTGTCGTAGTAAAACGGTTTAAGGGGTCAGTGTTATTTGTTTGGGTATATATATATATATATATATATATATATATTATTCAAACTAGACAATTGTATGCAGTTTAAGAAGGACCTATATTTTTAGAGGGTTTATTGAGATAGTATTTACCCCTTTGAGTCCTACAGGTAAATTATAAGCTAAAGAAAATCGTCTAATGGTAACCAGAATAAGATGAAAGTTACATAATTGTGCTACAGGGGTGGTTAAGGGCGGCACACGGGGCGTTATAATGACACAGAAAGGCCTACCGGTATATATTTTCCTTGCGCGGTCTTGGTTGGATTTGCGGCACTATGAATACTAATTTACAGTCGACCAACATTACAGCTGGACCAGGGCTTCTTTTGTTTGTTAATTTCATTAATCGAGTTTAGGAGTAAAGTTGGTTGGTGGAGAGAACATAATAATTTATTTATGGAACTTAAGCTATTTACATATATGAAAATAAGAAATTCCAAAGAGAGAAATTAACAAACTTGTGGGAAGCTGGAATTCTGTGTAACTCTCTCTCTCTCTCTCTCTCTCTCTCTCTCTCTCTCTCTCTCTCTCTCTCTCATACTCCAGCCTCCCTACTTCCTGAGCTATGAATCCTCTCTCTCTCTCCCTCTCTCTCACATTCTCCCTCATACTCCTCCCAAAATCCCTCCTTGCTCCCAAACGTAATCCACCTCACACAAACTCATCACTGGCCAGCCAAGTCATCTCCTGAGTCACCATATCACCATCCTCTTACTCAACTTAAATTTTACACTATAGTCAGTTTCCTTCCATCTGAGGGTAAATTACCATGTTAACAGCTTGGTTCCTCAGCTAATACGTGGATTGCGTAGCGAAATATGTTGTTAATTATGCAAACTTGACATTAATACGATGCTGATGTAGAGTAGATTCATATTTCTCTATTACGAATCGATAAATGAGTTGGTAAGGGATTCAATTTATCCTCAGCTGAAGTAAACCCGACTATAATAAGTGTTGGGTTTGTGGGAGAGTTTTAAAGTTAGTGATCTGCTAAGCTGACTAGACATTTTCAGTTATAAACCCCTTGGGGATTATGACGCGTGTTGACAGTTTCTTCAGGCTATTCATAGACGATTATATTCAGCTTAGGAAGAACTTAGGGACCTAGAGAGCTAATTGAGATCGTTTTTACCCTTTTGATTTCCAGAGAGCCTTCCTAAGTTGTATAAAATCGTCTAATGATAGCCAGAAAACACCGTCAAAATGCGTCATTATCCTCAAGTGTTCAAAAACTATCTATCAACCTGTATACGAGTAGTTTGTAGTTTGTGTCTAGAAGCATTCTCACACTTCATTTTTTCACTTTCAAGCCATTTGAAAAGTAGAGTTTTTGTAAATAAATCATGTACGTCATGCTCTCTCTCTCTCTCTCTCTCTCTCTCTATCACTGTATCAAACCACGAGATCTCCTGGGAAACACGGAAATTACCGTGTGGCTCTGGTTATCAATGGCAGGTAGGGGTAGGTAAAAAAAGGTAGTTGTGTGTGTGTGTGTGAGAGAGAGAGAGAGAGAGAGAGAGAGAGAGAGAGAGAGAGAGAGAATGAATGAGTGTGTGTTTGTTAGAGTGAGATAGATAGATAGAGAGAGAGAGTGTGAAAGTGTGAGAGAGTGAGCGAGAGGTGTTTCAAAAGTTTAATCTCTAATCAGATCCTCACGAGCGTCAAACCAATAAAAAAACATTTCCCGATCAATCTTCTTCATACCAATCCAACTAATTCATTATCCAGTAACAGTAAGCATATTCAGTTGCTATTGAATCATTACCTATAATGAACAATATGTAATGATGTAATAAAACGTGACATACTAAATTGTATTAGTTCTTTTTCTTACCCTACATATTGGTGTTCCTTTCCATGCTAGTTATTCTGTTCTCCCTATATATATATATCATGTCCTTCGTATATGTACGGTAGGTATTATCACGCAAATTAAATGTATTGTGTTCCTTTTTAGTTGCATTATCTATAACTGCTTTGTACTAGTATTCTCTTATATTTGCGACCTTGTATTTCTACTCTTACTCATCTTCCTCTGCTCTATTCTCCTCCTCTTTTTCTTCTTCTTCTTCTTTCTTCTCCCTTCTCTCCTCCTCCTCCTCCTCTTCTTCTTCCTCCTCCTCTTCCTCCTCCTCCTCCTCCTCCTCCTCCTCCTCCTCCTCCTCCTCCTCTTCTTCTTCTTCTTTCAGCAACAGTCTAATTGGAGTAGGATCAGATCTCAGTCGGAAAGGGATTATATTAACTAAGCCGTTGGAGAGCGAGCGAGCGAGCGAGCGAGCGAGCGAGAGAGAGAGAGAGAGAGAGAGAGAGAGAGAGAGATAGAGAGAGAGAGATAGAGAGAGAGAGAGAGAAAGAGAGAGTGAGAGAGCGAGCAAGAGCGAGCAACAGCTATCGAGCTAGGGAGAGAGGGGGGATATCACAACCAGAGGCTCAGATTATAACATTATTAATAACGTGAAACACACGAGCCATCTAAGCTAATATCCGCATCAATTAATTACCTCTATCAACGAATACTCAGTTTTATCATAATTAACCGGATATTGCGTTACGGTAAATCGCTTGGGATGGATAATTGGTTAGCGAGCCGTGTACATCATTGGGAACGGAAGGATAATACCCAATCTGTCTATAATCATTCTAAGCAACCTCATTAAGGGGGGATGGGGCGTTTTTCTGGAAGCCTTTCTCTCTCGTGTTTCGCCCCATTGGTTCTCAGATTTTAAGACGTTCGGCCCATTAGTTTCGTGATTTTAACACCTATCGCCATATTTCGTTGTCAATCTTAAGACCTTTCGTGCCATTTAGGTGTCGATTTTTTCCTGGCAGCCGATAGCGAGCCTGTAATTTTAAGAGAACCCGGCTTTCGGCCGGGAAATATTTCTATCGAAAAATGTACACATTCATCTTGAAGGGGAGTGGAAGGGAGTGATTTTTAAGCTTGATGGAGGTCTAGGGAGGAAACTAAGAAAATAATAAAAACATATACATAACATATACATAAAATATACATAAAATATACATAAAATATACATACAACAAATAAATACGCCATCCCCCCCATAATACGCCCATCCCCCCTTAACACGTTCAGGTTGATTACGCACCTGCTTCTGGCTAACAATGGACGATTTTATCTTGATTAGTTAAGACATACACCGTACACTCAATAGTAAATGACTGTGAATTACCACATTCTAAAATTTAATCGAATATTAACAATGACTGACCAGAATACCACTCAACCCTTAGAAGATACCATAACATATTTCTGTTCTGGTGTCTGGCTATAATTGGACAATTTTAATCAGCTTAGGAGGGGTAAATGGAAGTCGGAGGGTGAATTGAGATAGTCTTTACCCTTAACATTCCCACAGATCCTTCCAAAACTGTATAAAATCGTCTCATGATAGCCAAAATAAACGGTCAAATTGCGTAATAATCTTGAAAGGGTTAAATCGCCGCTTCCGAAACAGTGATCAGGTGGGGGATTGAACAGGTGATTATCTGAGTGTTTGTGGTGCTGATGGGGGCGTAATTGGTGAGAGAGAGAGAGAGAGAGAGAGAGAGAGAGAGAGAGAGAGAGAGAGAGAGAGAGAGAGAGAGAGAGAGAGAGAGAGAGAATGTGATGGGGGTTTATTGATCATGTGTATCGTAAAAGTAATAATACAAATATTAAACGGCTTATATTACTGTGTGTGTGTGTGTGTGTGTGTGTGTGTGTGTGTGTGTGTGTTATGTTAGTTCACAGGTCCACACACACACCGTTAAGGAACCCAGAACAATAAACCCCTCACCCCTTGTTTGTTTTCACGCCATTCATCGTAATGTCTTCTAAAGTGGGGGCGCGTCGTTTAAAAGGCCAAACACACCTACGAACATACATTTTAAGGGGAGATTTCCACTAGAGGTGTTTTTTTCTGGACACCTTTCTCCCTCATGTTTAGCCCCATTGGTTTTGAGATGTTTAGACGGTCGCCCCATTATTTTGGCAATTTTAAGAACGTTCGCGCTATTTCTGTCAGTTTTAAGACCTTTCATGCCATTAACGTGTCGATTTTGTTCCTGGCGTGCGATAGCGAGCCTGTAATATAAGAAGAACCGGCCTTCAACCGAAAAGCAAAACAAAAAATAGAACTAAAAAACTCTAGGCTCTCTAGCGGTGATGGGGTGAGGATACTGTTACGACTTATTAGGAAGAGAGAAACCTGACTGGGCATAGCCTACATCAATTAGTCTTTTTACACAAACATGGCCTCGCGTCGAGCAAAGACAACAAACTGTGCCAAGGTAAATACAACAAACTGTGCCGAGGTAAATACAACAAACTGTGCCAAGGTAAATACAACAAACTGTGCCAAGGTAAATACAACAAACTGTGCCAAGGTAAATACAACAAACTGTGCCAAGGTAAATACAACAAACTGTGCCAAGGTAAATACAACAAACTGTGCCAAGGTAAATACAACAAACTGTGCCGCCACAATACACAGCAGCGCAGAACAAACACACAGCTAGATTAAGGGGACAGCGGTTGGATTGTTGGTCTATTTATTCAGTTATTCATATATTTTTTTTAGTTTCCTCGCTAGTCCTTAATCAAGCTTTAAAAAAACACGCCCAACACCCCCTTTCAAGATAAATTTGTACATTTTTCGGTAGAAAAATGTCCCGGCCGAAGGCCAGTTCCTTCTAAAATTACAGGCTCGCTATCGCTCGCCAGGAAAAAAGTCAACACCTAATTGGCACGAAAGGTCTTAATATTGACAAAGAAATGGAGCGAAAGGTCTAAAAAATGGCCAAACTAACGGAAATAACGTCCTAAAATCTCACACCTAATATGCGCTAAACATGAGGGCGAAGGGGGTCCATAAAGAGCGAGTACTACCCCCTTAACACAGCAAACCCGGGGTAGTTTAGACCCCTGGTGAGGCTTGGTAAGAGGGCTGCTGCTGCGGCTGGTGGTTATTATGTAATTAAAAGTTACAGTTAAACACATTTATAGCAGGTACAGTTACTTAAGAGGGGAGGTATCTAGTTTGTTCTCTAGACCTCCATCAAGCTTAAAATTACACCCCCTAAAGCCCCATTCAAGATACATTTGTACATTTTTCGGTAGAAAAATGTCCCGGCCGAAGGCCTATTTCTCTTAAATTAATGGCTCGCTATCGCTCGCCAGGAAAAAATCGACACCAGAATGACACGAAAAGTCTTGAAATTGACAGACATGGGGCGAACGTTCTTAAAATCGCTAAACTAATGGGGCGAACGTCTGAAAATATCCAAAGCAATGGGACTAAACCTGAGGGAGAAAGGGGGCCAGAAAAAATATCTCCAGTGGACATCTCCCCTTAAAACAGTTCGTGGACCCGTCATTGATTTCATTATAGGCTACCGGTACTAGTATTTATGAACCTTGCTATTAACTATAAATCTATAAGCTCTCACTGTACGACAAATTATAGACAATAGCTAACTCCTATTATCATTATTTCCATAAAGAAACACAAAATAGGTTCACAAGTTTAAAATATATGACTGCATAATACGACATAATGAATAACAGGGCCCATATAACCGATAACTAATATAAATAAAATAATATTAAAATGAATGACAGGGCCCATATAACCGATAACTAATATAAATAAAATAATATTAAAATGAATGACAGGGCCCATATAACCGATAACTAATATAAATAAAATTATATTTAAATGAATGACAGGGCCCATATAACCGATAACTAATATAAATAAAATAATATTAAAATTAATGACAGGGCCCATATAACCGATAACTAATATAAATAAAATTATATTAAAATGAATGGATTAAATTGTGTCTTTTTCCAATGTCTACGAGAGGATCTTTCTTTAACCTAATATTATCGACTAAAACTAATTCAAATGTTACAGGTGTTCAGTAGAAATGAAAACAATAAATCCAACTCAAGAAGTGTGAGTGTAAGATGGAGGTGAGAGGTCACAAGAGAAGTAGGGGGGTGGGGGGAGGAAGGGGGGAGGAAGGGGAGACGGGGGAGGAGGAAGCGAGGGAGGGAGGGAGTGAGGGGAGAGGGAGGAAGACAGAATGAGGGAGAAGGCAGGGAGAGGAGAGGTGGAGGAAGGATGGAGAGAAAGGGAAGGGAGAGGGTAGGGGTAGGGAGAGAACGAGGGGGGGGGGGGGGGACCTGTTAATTATCCTGGCCTAATTAGGATGGACGTATAATCTTGTTCCCCCCCCTCCCCTCTCCTCGTCACCCCCCCCCCCCCTCTCTCTCTCTCTCTCTTTAGATTACCTACCTTGCCTACCTGTATCTCTGGCTTTAACACTCATTCTCTCTCTCTCTCTCTCTCTCTCTCTCTCTCTCTCTCTCTCTCTCTCTCTCACACACACACACACACTTAATCAAAGGTGGGCCAATCCTCTACTAACAAGCACTGTGTGTGTGAGAGAGAGAGAGAGAGAGAGAGAGAGAGAAAGTCTAGCTTTGACTGTACATAAGTATTTTTCGATACAAGACAGCAAGACAAGCATGAATTAATAGATATAAAGGTAGATTGATAGATACATTGATGGATAGAGAGGTATTCAGAGGAGGAGAAACCTTGAGAAACTGTTAAGAGACAATCTGACTGACTCATATATATATATATATACAGTATATATATAACTTTAAGTACAACAGGTAAAGAAAGAGAGGAAGAAGCCTAAGCAGAGTGTGGAGCGGCAGCAAAAATATTAAAATTCCTTCCCAGTCTCCTCACGTTTTGCACAAGAATTTTACATTTCAAGGCATTTTTTTTCGCACCGCACAAATTTCCGGAAATAAAGTCCCGGGCCCATCCTGCAAAACCCGCCTTCATACTAACGCGGGTGGCTGCTTGGAAAGGTGCAAGTTGGGAGGTTAATGAGTGTTTGTTTGTCTTTCTTTAAGAGAAATATTTATTTATTCATTTATTTATGTATCTCTTAATTTTAGGTCTTTGAAAGGCTTCCTACTGAACAATTAATCCTTTCAGTATAACATGACGCTTTTGTTCATGCTAGTTTGTCTATCATCATTAGTCTAATTAGATTAATTCAGCTTACGAAGCAGCAATCATATAAATATTTAAGTTACAATGTTAATATGATGTATATCATATTTATTCATTCATTTAATGTTATCAGGTCAGTGAAAAGTATAATTACTTAACAGTTAATACCTTCGATACGATGAAGTCATTTTAATATTATTCTGGCTAGCATTCGACAGTACTATTCTGTTTAGGAAGAATATCAGGGAATTGAGGAAGCAAACATAGTCAATCTAACCCTCTGACTCACACAGGTCCTCCCTAAGCTGCATAGTATCGTCTATTGATAGCCAGCCTGCAATAACAAGGACGTCACCATGTTGTACTAGATAGGTTAACAAAGATGGATGTTATCAATATGAAAGACAATTGCATTAAATATTCTCCGATTTGTTTTCTTCTAAAAAATAAAACAAAATGCAGCTATCGCTACGATAGATATTTTACTCGATTATTGATATAAGGCCATAGTTATGCTTATAAATATATTAATATGTATTTTGGGAACATCTTTAGATATTAAAGTTTTAAAATATAATCAAAGATATTTCCAAACGATTATATTTGCTTAAGAAAGGCCTCTCGTATTAAATCATATCTTAATCAAATTATCCAATTTAATAACGGCTATTCTAGCTCGTTTATGATACTGTCAGCATATTTCATTCAGCTTAGGAAGGACGTCTTGTAAGCAAGGGGCTATGACATATTTAATAAAACGTCTGTGTGGAAAATATTCATAAAATAATAAAACCCCGAGCCTCCCTTCATAATATATTTAATCAAAATCCCCGACCGACTGAAGGGAGGCAGGCTACCCAATATTTTATTATAATCCCGGGCTAAGGCGAGGCGTAACCAAAATACGATATAACCAAGATGAGTTTTAAATGCGGGTTTTGATATGGTGGTTGATGGTGACACATATTTAGAGAATTATATACGTAGGCCTACATATTAATATTATTCTTAGTCTTTGCTATATATATTACTATAAGAAACTTCGATATATTCTGAAAAAGTAAACCAGGTCTCTCGTTTAAAGGCGTTTCATAAAAAAACATACAATATAAATGTAGGTCACAACATTAAATCAGACCTTTTTTAATAGTAGCTGCTTCGTTTAAATCTTGGAAACTGGAAAGAACGCCGCGGAATTCTTAATATTTACGAGTTGTTCCAGAGGTCGTTATGTTGCTGCAGGAAATAGTGGGTGGGGAGAGAGGAAAGAGATTAGAAAGAGAAGTGGGAGAGAAGGAAGAGGGAGAGAAGACAGACGAGATGATAACAGGGAAGAGGAGAGAAGATGTAGAAAAGCATAGGGAAGAGAGATACAGAGGGAGGGTAACAGAGGAAAGGATAGAGAAAAGGGGGAGGGAAGAACAGAGGAATGGTGAAGTGGGATAAGTGGGAATAATTATGTTCTCTCCACTAACCAACTTTACTCCTAAACTCGATTAATGAAATTAACAAACACATGTGGAGAAAGAGAGAGAGAGAAAGAGAGAATTATCTCTCTCATACCTATTTATCAGTATAACAATATATAATATATTATATAATCAAGTATAGGCCTAAAGGAATTCACACGCAACAACAATCCCGTATCTAAGAACTCCAAATCAAACTTCGATTTCCCCAAATATCAGAATAGCCTAGTTACAGGGAACCTGAATTACTTATAGCCTACACACAGAAAGGTTAGTGAGTGTGTGTGTGTGGGGGGGGGGGGGGGGGGGGGGGGTAGGTGGGGGGGGGGGAGGTAGCTCTTACTTGGGAGGGAGAGAAGGGAAGAGGAGATTGGAGGGGTGGGAGGAGAAGAGAGGGGAGGGAATAGGAGAGGAGAAACACACACACACACACACATAACACTCCTATATTGCACACTGAACACTAAACACTTAAATTAAAAGGCATTTCATCACCCACTTTAATATCCTTACACGTAAATCTCAATCTCTCTCTCTCTCCACACAGCGCAAGATAATACAACACTCCTAAATTGCAGGTAAAATACAGGTAGGGGTTACACACACACACACACACACAACAAGACATTCACTCAATCTCACACTCTTACCTTCATTCTCACACACACACTCAATCTCACTCTCTCCCTATCACACCAGGACACACATAACACTCGTATATTGCAGGTAAACACACACACACAACCACGCACACACACAGCAGGACACCCATAACACACTTATATTGCAGGTAAAACGGGCGGCAGGGGGTACCATAAATAACAGGTTTAATCCTATTCTGTGGCGCCCATTATCATTGGGCAGGGGTAAGGTAAGGTAGGGTGGGGTAGGGTGGGGTAGGGTGGGGTAGGGTGGGGTTAGGGTGGGGGTAGGTAGGTAAGGTAGGGTGGGGTAGGGTGGGGTAGGGTGGGGTAGGGTGGGGTAGGGTAAGGTAGGATGGGGTAGGGTAAGGTAGGGTGGGGTAGGGTGGGGTAGGGTAAGGTAGGGTGGGGTAGGGTATGGTAGGGTGGGGTAGGGTGGGGGTTAGGGTAAGGTAGGGTGGGGTAGGTAGGTAGGGTAAGGTAGGGTGGGGTAGGTAGGGTGGTGGGGTAGGGTAAGGTAGGGTGGGGGTAGGGTTGGTAGGGTAGGGTAGGGTGGGGTAGGGTAAGGTAGGGTGGGGTAGGGTAAGGTAGGGTGGGGTAGGGTAAGGTAGGGTGGGGTAGGGTAAGGTAGGGTGGGATTTTAATAGTCAAACAACAAACCATAATAGTGTGGAAGGGAACCGTGGAAATTGAATACTTCAAAAATAGTCTGGAATGGAAGAGCAGAGGGTCTTGGGGCGGTGTCTTATTAAGTTTGAAGGAGGTCTAGGGAAGAAACTAAAATAAATGATAAAAAGATACATAAATGAGGACATAAATGAGGACATACCCCCTTAACCCCTTCTGTACCGGCGACGTTTTGGTAATTTTATTCTGGCTATAATTAGACGAGATTTTATTCAGTTTAAAAAGGGCCTCCAGCTATTAACAGGCTTCGAACTATCTCACTTAACCCTTTAGACTACCACAGCTCCTTAAACTTCACAAAATCCTCTAAATATAGCTAGAATAAAACGAAAATTATGTGGTCGGTACAGAAGGGGTTAAAGCCGAATAGTATAAAATGGAAGAGCAGAATTGTATCAAGCTAGAACCGTAAAGCCTGGCAGCCCATCCAATACTAGCGGTACCGTACACAGGAGGCGGCAGGTAGTTCTACGATCCAATCACTTTACCTGTGTGCACTCCAATCCTGTGTGTAGTATTACCCCTTTATTCTCAACACTTTCCTACCCCATACCTCTACCACCCCCTCCCTCCAACCCTTCCTCTACCACCCCCTCCCTCTCCCCTTCCTACCCTTTCTCTACCCTACCCTACCATCCCCCTGTCTCCCACACCCTTTCTCCACCATACCTCTCACACCTTCTCTCCTACCCTACCACTACCACCCACTCCCCACCCTACCACTAGTTCTCCCAACGTATTACCCCTCCCCCCCCACCCTACCACGCCCACCCTTTCCCACCCTACTACTCCCACTCTCCCCCCCCCCCACCCATCACCATTGTCTCTCCCCACTCGACCCCCTCCATTCCAACCATATCTCCCTACCCACCACCCTCCATCTCTTACTCATTTATTCTCCCATGCACCACTACACTCTCCCACCCCACAAACACCACCCTCTCCCACCTTAACCCCACCCACCACCACTCCCACCTTGAACTGCCAGTCTCTCCCCACCCTACCCCCACCTACCTTGTTTTCCCCTTCACTCTCACCTTCACCCTACCTCCCCACCTAACACCCTCTCCCCCGTCACCCCCACCCACACACCACCCACCACCACTCCCACCCTGAACTCCCAGCCTCTCCCCTCCTCTTCACCCCTCCCCTCCCTACAGTACCTATATACCTCTAGTACCCGGATATTGGAAAACAAACCCTTGATATAAATGATGGTAAATTGCTGTTGATAACTCGTAACTATTAAAAATAAAGTTATCTACAAAATGTCTCGTAGAGTCGTAGGCATGCAGTAATTCCGAAAGTTATGTAAGAGCCTTAAGTATCAGTCGATCAGAAATGAGGAACAGCAAACAATAGACTTAAGACCTTCTCCCTTATCTATAGGTAAAACCCCGTTCTTTAACATTAATATCAAATACAAACCCCAATGTACTTGAATAAACTAATGAAAGCATATGGCCCTCCCGGGATTCGAACTCTGGACACCACACCCAGAACATAAGCACCTAAACCATTACACCACCAACACAGTTAAAGTATGTATGTTCAAATTTAAGACATTCACCCCATTAGTTTGTTGATTTTAAGACTTTTCGTGCCATTTATGTGTCGAATTATCCAAGGCGAGCGATAGCCAAGGTTTATTGTATCTATGGACCTTGGCGATATCGAGCCTGCAATTTAAGAAGAAGCGGCCTTTGGCCACTTCAATTTTCAACCGGAAAATGCAAAAATAAATCTCGTAGGTTTATTTTTTATTTTTGTTTATATCTAGTTTTGGCTGCATGGAGATCTAGCATGTACACTACTAAATATATAAATGGATAAGTACCGGTACATAAATAAATAAATAAATAAATAAATAAATAAATACCGGTACTTCCATAAAAAAAAAAAGTACCGGGTAACACAATAAATCCCTACCACCGTAAACTATCAAGGGTGTTGAAGAGAGGCTCCCCGGGCTTGTCAACAGATTGACTACAAATCCTCGCACCCCACAATATACCAAGGCCCACCATATACCCCTACCACTATGTTGTATGGGGAGAGTTTTATAATACTTGTTGATGGGTGTGTGGTGTTTTATAACGTTACACCAAAGGAGTACAAAGGAAATCAAGCAACAACAGATCTAGTGACCCTTCTATAATCGTTTACGGTTAGCCAGAATAAAAGAGGGTTATCGTACTGAAGGGGTGGTTAAACTTGGGTTGTGCTCTGTCTGTGTCTACCAATGTTATATATATATACATAGGCCTACATACGTACAGTACATACACAGACCTTAATACATATATACATACACAGCCTACGTATTGTATGCCCGCCCGCACCGGTGCCACCCTGTAAGGTGGTTAATAAAGGTTATTATGTCCAGTTAAGTCTTATCTCTCTCTCTGTCTCTCTCTGTCTGCCTGTCGTCTGTCTGCCCCCCCCCCCCCTCCCCCTCTCCCTCCCTCTCCCTCTCCCTCTCTCTCTCTCTTATCAATCCGTCCTCCCTAATGGCTTCCAAAGGCCTGGCATTAAATATTCTCTCCCTCTATTCAACTTTAATAGCTGGAAATGTTACTTCATTTCCCGAGGGGTCTTTTCACTATATTAGGGAAAAAATATTCATCTTAATTTGGAAAGCTTACGTAGTTTTTGACATTCGCGTAAACAAATTCTGAGGACATTTTTCAAAAGTAGGTGACACTTTAAAATCATATACATATTTTGGATTCATAAGAAGCTTAAAATCTTTGGGAAAAAGTAGAATGCGTAAAACAAAACTAAAATTCATATATTTGGAATCATAAGAATTCTAAACTTTTCGTAAATAAAGTAAATAAAACTTCGTATATAATTACTTAACTGCCTTTGATTTAACTTAAACACAACTATTCAGGTCGGCCCTAGCCTGACCTAATCTACATTGTAAAAACTCAAGGGCATAACAAATGTATGACAAAACATACGGTACGGTATATAAAATCAGTGGGTATATTGATGGTAAAAATGCCTTCCTATCCTTACAGTAAATTAATTTATTTTAATATAATAGTATCGATAATATACCATTACATGGCTAGATTATTATGGATAATTTCTCGAAGGATACCAAAATTGTTGTTCACATATAATTTGGCCTTAATCCAAGTTTAAGACAATCATTGTATACCAATAAACCCACGAATGCTCAACCCCTTCACCATCATGTCGTATTTTGTTGTCATATTCTGGTTACCATTAGACGATTTTCTTCAGTTAATAATGTACCTATACGACTCAAATGGGTAAACACGATCTCAATAAACCCTCTTAGTAACATAGGTCCTTCTTAACCGGCATAAAATCATCTAGTTTTAGCCAGAATCAAAGTCAAAAAGTCGTCATGGTGCTGATGGGGTTAAGCACACACACCCACACAGACAGACACACACACCCACCCACACCCACACCCACACACACACACCATAATCCCACCCACCATACAAACCCTTAGTGTAGAAATAATCCACGGATCAATCACCAGTCCAGGCAGATTCACAGAGCAACATAGTATTCATCCTTTAACCCCTTCTGTACCGGTGATGTACTTTTCATATTATTCTGGCCACTAGTAGACGATTTTATTCAGCTTAGGAAGGACCTCTAGCAATACTAAGGCTTCAAACTATCTAAACTAACCCGTGTAACTACCACAGATCCTTCCTAAGGTGCATAACATCGTCTAAATATAGCTAGAATATAATATAACACGTCGCTGGTACTCAAAGGGTTAAACCCAGTGTATAACAATCATATCAACAACCGTATTGGATAGTTTAGTGAAATATAGTATTTTTTTTTAGTCAGGAACTAGCTTGCTATTCAAAAATGATAGTACCACTAATGACCCTACTTAAAATGATAGTACCACTAATGACCCTACTTAAAATGATAGTACAGTACCACTAATGACCCTACTTAAAATGATAGTACCACTAATGACCCTACTTAAAATGATAGTACCACTAATGACCCTACTTAAAATGATAGTACCACTAATGACCCTACTTAAAATGATAGTACCACTAATGACCCTACTTAAAATTGTATTAAGCTATGTACTCCAGATAGTTTTACAAATATATGACCCGATGCTAGAATAATCTATAGTGTGATAATCGTTTTAGCAAAATCTAAAACAATAAAATATGCCTAAAACAGCCAGGAGTGCAAAAAATTAGTGCCCATAATGACTTAATGTAATACACGAATATATTGTTTATGCAACCTGTTTTGCATATATATATATATATATATATAGAGAGAGAGAGAGAGAGAGAGAGAGACAGAGAGCGAGAGAAAGGGGGGGGGGGTGCTTCAACTAGGAACCTGTCAGGGTGAATAATGCATCTCTACATTTTGGGAGTCCCCCGATGGCGTGTGTGTGTGTGTGTGTGTACTTACTCTAGTTGTATTGCGGGAGTGAGCATGCTCGTTATTTCCCGCCTCCTATATGTGTAGGTGTTATATGTATCGTTGGAATGGCTGTGGATGTGTGTGTAGTCTGTATTTTTAGCCAATTGGCGAGATCGGAAACGAAGGCTTAGGGTGGATCTGTATGGTACCATTCTCACTATAGACGGTACCGTCTCGCCCGAAGGCTTAGGTAGCCATCAGCTTACAGTAGGTGAACCATATGATACCCATCTCGCCTTGTACCATTTTTGCCAACCCCAGATGGGACGTCACAACGTCGTCCACTTATTCCAGGTACCTATTTACAGCTAGGTGAACTGAGGCTAACACATGAAAGGAGACAAGCCCAATTTGTCTCCGCCCGGCCGGGGATTGAACCCCCGACCCCTCGTGTGTGAGACGAGAGCTCTACCTACTAGGCTACGGGCTGAGTGTGTGTGTGCGTGTGTGGTGTGTGTGTGTGTGTGTGTGTGTGTGTGTGTGTGTGTGTGTGTGTGCGTGTGTGTGTGTGTGTGAGCTTGAGCCGACAGTTTAAGTGCGTACGCATCTTTAGAATATTGAAACAAGATAGTGCTTTACGTTAGGTTAGGTAGGCTAAGTTAGGTTACGTAGGTTATATTAAGTTAGGTAGGTTGGATTAGATTTTAGTTTGATCTGAATAGTTGTATTCAGGTTTAAACATAGACAAATATATTCGTAAACATGCATAATTTGCGTTTGTACCGATAAACGCACCGTGGCTTACATGAGAGAGAGAGAGAGAGAGAGAGTCAGTTAAATTGATTGAATATAAGATAGAAAGTGTATAAGTGTGTGTGGGTGAATGAAGGGGGGTGGTGGGGGAATGGAGTGGGGGTGGTGGGGGGTCGATGTGGGGGGGTGGTGGGGGAATGGATGTGGGGGTGGTGGGGGAATGGATGTGGGGGTGGGGGAATGAAGGTGGGGGTGGTGGGGGATAATGGATGGTGGGGGTGGTGTTGGGGGGTGGTGGGGGAATGAAGGTGGGGGTGGGGGGGGAATGAAGGTGGGGTGGTGGGGGAATGGGATGTGGGGGTGGTGGGGGAATGGATGGTGGGGGTGGTGGGGGGTGAAGGTGGGGGTGGTGGGGTGGATGTGGGGGTGGTGGGGACTGGAAGGTGGGGGTGGTGGGGGGAATGAAGGTGGGGGGTGGTGGGGAAGAAGGATGTGGGGGTGGGGGGGGAAGGAATGTGGGGGTGGTGGGGGAATGAAGGTGGGGTGGTGGGGGAATGAAGGGTGGGGGGGTGGGTGGGGTGGTGAATGGATGTGGGGGTGGTGGGGGGAATGAAGGTGGGGGTGGTGGGGGAATGAGGTGGGGGTGGGTTGGGGGATGAGAGGTGTGGGGGTGGTGGGGGAGGATGTGGGGGGTGTGGGTGGGGGAATGAAGGTGGGGGTGGTGGGGAATGAAGGTGGGGGTGGTGGGGGAATGAAGGGGTGGGGGGTGGGGGGGTGGGGGGAGGAATGAAGGTGGGTGTGGTGGGGGAATGGATGTGGGTGGTGGTGGGGGGATGAAATGGGGGTGGTGGGGGTGGTGGGGGAATGGATGTGGGGGTGGTGGGGGGAATGAAGGTGGGGGTGGTGGGGGAATGGATTGTGGGGGTGGTGGGGGGATGAAGGTGGGGTGGTGGGGGGGTGGTGGGGGAGGGGGAGCTTAGCCACGCCCGCCGCATTCACTCAACATTCTTTAGCATTCAGCAGCTCTTTGGAATCTCTCTCTCTCTCTCTCTCTCTCTCTCTCTCTCTCTCTCTCTCTCTCTCTCTCTCTCTCTCTCTCTCAATATATTGTTGACATTCCCACCATACTTCCTCACATTCTTCTCACCGGTAACTCTCTCACAATATATATCTGACCCACTTTCACTCTCATAAATGGTCTCTAAATATAAAACAAACATGAATAAATATCTCCCTTAAATGTCTGACATTTATAATAGCCGGTACTATAAACAAGTACGAGTGACTTAAAATGTGCAATTGTGCATCTTCAGATATAAGATAATAATACTGCCAACAGCAACCCCCTTGATCAAATTAACCCAATGATGAATGATTATGAACTACCGTACCTAGACTCTCCCCCTCCCCTTCCTATCCTCCCTTCCCCACCCGCTCTCCCCTCCCAAGAGTGATTATGAACTAACTGCAAGATGAACCGAGAGTCCGCCCCCCCCCCTTCCCTCCCCTTCCAACCACCCACCTCACTCCCTCCATCTTTCCCTTCCTATCCGCCATCTTCCCTCCCTCCCTTTCCAAACCCCCCACCTCACTCACTCCCTCCCTTCCCTTCCTATCCCCCCTCTTCCTCTCTCCCCTTCCAAATCCCCCACCTCCCTCCCTCCCTTCCCTTTCCAAACCTCCGTCCCGTCCCTCTCTCTCTCTCCAACCCTTCCCAAAAGTGAATATTAACGAAGTGCGAGATGAACCAAGATTCCCCTTCCCCTCCCTCCCTCCCCTTCCCAACCCCTCAACATGACACTGCATGACACTGCATGTGATCCTCGGCTCTGGACGTGACTCTGAATTAACACACACACACACACACACACACACACACACACACACACACACACACACACACACACAAACATAAACACACAAACACACATTCAGCCGCTCATTCTTTCACACACACACATTCTAAAGTTAAAAATATCGTCTAATGATAGCTAAACAAATATATGTCATAAAAAAACTGTCGCCGTACTTGATGGGCTAACTCACTCACCAAGAATGCAGGAGGCTAGGATTACAGTATGACTGGCAATATATATATATATACTGATTATATATATATATATATATATATATATATATATATATATATATATATATATATATATATATATATATATATATATATATATATATCCCCAAAGTCTTTCATCTGACCTAATACTAGCGACTCACTGATCTAATGAGGTCTTTATAAGCACTATGACGCACGGGGGAGCTATTTATTACTTACAATCCGCTTACATAGTGCAGCCCTTCCCCAACATTATGCAAACGAGCTGTGCAGTATACCAGTCCAGGGAAGTGAGAGATTTTGAATATTCCGCCCGTATTTCAATTTTCAAACCGAACTAAAAAAAAAAATACTTGGGTGGATTTTGTAATCATATTTTTGTTTTAGTAATTACACATCGATAAATAATTAGCAAATTATTGTGTTGGCTTGTGTTTTAATATATATGGAGATATATATTGATTGCCCATTTACGATAGATCAATTACAGAGAATTTAACTGAATCATTCAATGAGTAAAGCAAAAAGAAAATTAAGCATTTTAGACCTATAACAATCCTATAACTGAGAAAATGGCCACACATTTCAGACGAACCACAAGCGCCTGAAGAGTGGAGAATGTGTGTGTGTGTGTGTGTGAGAGAGAGAGAGAGAGAGAGAGAGAGAGAGAGAGAGAGAGAGAGAGAGAGAGAGAGAGAGAGAGAGAGAGAGAGAGAGAGAGAGAGAGAGAGAGAGAGAGAGAGAGAGAGAGAGAGAGAAGAGGCAATTGGGCGCGTTTTTAAAGTACAATATAAATTATTTATTTATTTATACTAATGACTAGCATTCATCACACACACACACACACACACACACACACACACACCCACGTTTACTCACTCACTCTCTCTCTCTCCATTCTTGAGGCGCCAGGGGATGAACTCAAGACAGGCCGCTTTGAATACAGACGGACAGGAGAATTCATCGTCTCCTTGTTCCGTAATATTTAAAACGGTACGGTGCTTTTTGTGGTTATGCAAATGACTACGGTACAATACGTAGGTCTGCACGCTCGCTGCCTCAACCCTTTCACTCACTCACATAACTAGATAGACGCACAGATATCCACACACACAAACACACTTACGCACCTAGCCTATATATTCACACATATATCTATCCACACACACACTCTCTTCACTCACACATCTCCATATATACATAAAACACACACACACACACACACACACACACACACACACACAACAAAGGCAAATATGTACCCTTAGTAACTCCACGATTTCACCACCGTTTATTAAGATAAAATAAAGTTGAAGCTGCGAAGGATCAAGGACCCCTCACCCCCTACCCGAAAAAAATATATGTAAATAAATATATAAACAATACAAATATTGTTTTTATTTTTAAATAATAACAGACACAACTACCACCACAACCATCACCTACTACCATTCTCCCCCCACCCACACACACATAGCCTACAACTACCACCACCACAACCATCACCTACTACCACTCTCCCCCCACCCACACACACACATAGCCTACAACTACCACCACCACAACCATCACCTACTACCACTCCCCCCACCCACACACACATAACCTACAACTACCACCACCACAACCATCACCTACTACCACTCTCCCCCCACCCACACACACATAACCTACAACTACCACCACCACAACCATCACTACTACCACTCGCTCCCCCCACCCACACACATAACCTACAACTACCACCACAACCATCACCTACTACCACTCTCCCCCCACCCACACACAAACCTACAACTACCACCACCACAACCATCACCTACTACCACTCTCCCCCCACCCACACACACATAGCCTACAACTACCACCACCACAACCATCACCTACTACCACTCTCCCCCCACCCACACACACATAGCCTACAACTACCACCACCACAACCATCACCTACTACCACTCTCCCCCCACCCACACACACATAACCTACATCTACCACCACCACAACCATCACCTACTACCACTCTCCCCCCACCCACACACACATAGCCTACAACTACCACCACTATCACAACCATCACCAAGTACCGCACCATTACTACCACCATCCTCAACCACCACCACCGTTATATCGTCTCCCAGCGTTAAGTATTAGCACGAAATTCCCGGAAATCGGTCCAGACGGTAAGGGTCGGTCCGAGGAAATACACCTCGGACACTTATTGATACCTGGGAAGGCTAGATAAAGGATACGATGGGAGAAGAAAGGGAGAGAAGGAATAAAGGGAGGAGGAGGTTACCTTAGGTTACCGGTACCTTACCTTAGGTTGTGCTCGCCACTCTCCTAGCAGCACCGAGGAGCGCGTCGCCCCTCGTTGTGGGAGAGAGAGAAGGAATAAAGGGAGGAGGAGAGAGAGAGAGAGAAGCAATAAAGGGAGGAGGAGAGAGAGAGAGAACGAATAAAGGGAAGAGGAGAGAGAGAGAGATTACATGAGGAAGGAAATGGAGAAATATATATGTAATGTGAAGCAATGCAGGAAAGAGCGGTTGAATACAGGAATTGATACCAATGAGGAAAACATTGACAAGCAAATGAAAGGAGGAGTGAGGTGAGGGGAGGGGACGAGAGGAAAATAAGAAGTAAAAATACTAATACAAGCGGCGGGGAAGAAAGGTAAAGAGGGGTAAATAATAGGTAATAATGGTAATACAAGAGGAGGTGGAGGAAGGTAAACAAAGGTAAATAAGAAAGGTAAAGAGGGGTAAATAATAGGTAATAATGGTAATACAAGAGGAGGTGGAGGAAGGTAAACAAAGGTAAATAAGAAAGAAGTAAACAAGCTAATACAAGAGGAGGTGGAGGAAGGTAAACAAAGGTAAATAAGAAAGAAGTAAACAAGCTAATACAAGAGGAGGTGGGGGAAGGTAAACAAAGGTAAATAAAGAAAGAAGTAAACAAGCTAATACAAGAGGAGGTGGAGGAAGGTAAACAAAGGTAAATAAGAAAGAAGTAAACAAGCTAATGCAAGAGGAGGTGGGGGAAGGTAAACAAAGGTAAATAAGAAAGAAGTAAACAAGCTAATACAAGAGGAGGTGGAGGAAGGTAAACAAAGGTAAATAAGAAAGAAGTAAACAAGCTAATACAAGAGGAGGTGGAGGAAGGTAAACAAAGGTAAATAAGAAAGAAGTAAACAAGCTAATACAAGAGGAGGTGGGGGAAGGAAGGTACAAAGGTAATAAGAAAGAAGTAAACAAGCTAATACAAGAGGAGGTGGAGGAAGGTAAACAAAAGGTAAATAAGAAAGAAGTAAACAAGCTAATACAAGAGGAGGTGGAGGAAGGTAAACAAAGGTAAATAAGAAAGAAGTAAACAAGCTAATACAAGAGGAGGTGAAGGAAGGTAAACAAAGGTAAATAAGAAAGAAGTAAACAAGCTAATACAAGAGGAGGTGGAGGAAGGTAAACAAAGGTAAATAAGAAAGAAGTAAACAAGCTAATACAAGAGGAGGTGGGGGAAGGTAAGGTGTACATAGCCTACACAGAGGAAAACAAAAAAGTAAAAAGGTAAATAAAAGAGGAGGCGAGAATACTGAGGACATAATATATTAGGGTAAATACAGTTGGGTTGTGGGGGAGTGGGAGAGGGGGGGGGGGGGGGGCAAACTCAATATGGTGGTGCACAGGTGAAAACAGCGAGAACATTCGATGGCATTAAAAGAAAGTAATCAAAAGTCAGTCAGTCAGTCAGTCAGTACTCAGTAGCCAAACCCGCACTCACTTAAAGGGGTAGGGAGGATCAGCGCGAAACATCGGAAAGAGAAAAGAGATGGCAGGGAAAGAATATAATATATAATAGACGCCAGCCAAAAGCAAGCACTCTAGCATTCGGAACACCATTCATTATCCAGCCCCCAAACGAATAAAACTTGAAAACTGTCTTGATTGTGTAATGGTTAAAGCGTGTGAGTTCCGTATGTGATATCCTGGGTTCGAATCCTGAGAGAATCACATGTTTGCATTCATTTCATTTGGGGTGTTATTGGTGTTATGAACGATGTATAAAATAATTAGGCTAACACGAATTGAACTGCAAATTGAATGGCAAAAAGAGCAAGACGGAGAGGTGAGGTGAGAGCATGATTGAGAGAGTTAGGAGAAGGAGGGAGGCGCTGTACTTGATAAAGGGAAGTGAGAGGTGAAAACAGGCAAAGAGGAGGGGGTGGAAGAAAAAATTAAAAAGAAAAAGAAAGTGGGGAAGAAGAAATGAAGATACAACAACAACAACAAAATATAAAATAATAAAAATAGTAATAAAACTAAAACAAATAAACACCACACCAAGAAAAGTAGAAATAAACGCAAACTGAGGAGAAGCTTTGGTGGTGGTGGTGGGTGGTGGCGATAAGAGAAGGGGAGGAGTAAGAAGAGATAGCGACTAGAGATAAAAAGAGAGATATGGACTGGTAATAGGAGAGATAGCAGGTGGAGATAGAAGAGATAGCGATGGGGCAGTACGGAGAACAGGAAACACTGTGTTGGTGGTGTAATGGTTTAGACTTTAAACGCTTATGTTCTGGGTGTGGTATCCCGAGTTCGAATCCCGAGAGGACCATATGCTTTCATTAATTTATTCAAGTGCATTAGGGTGTGTAATGGAGGATTAATGTTAAGAACGGGGTGTTCCTTAATTAATATAACACTATTTGGATATGGCTTGAAATTTAGTGAGGTTTTTAATATCCATAAGCGTATTAAACATTTTATATATAACACAGGCAATAACTAAATAACAAACATTAATATCACGTCTCTCTCTCACACACACACACACAATTACACACACGGAATAATTAGGATACAGAAAAACCTAAACCTCAAAGGGACCACTAAACAGAGAAAAGTGGGGGGACACGTGCATATAAAGTAGGGGTTGAGGAGGGGGGTGATGGAGGAGGGGGGTGATGCATAGAGGAGGAGGAGGAGGGGGAGGGGTAGTGAAAGAGGAGGGGGAAGGGAGTAGAATGGGGCGAGAGTGACTGGTTCTAAATTAAGTCGGTATCAAACGAGCGCCTAATTAATTTTCGACCAGCAAATCTTTCGCCGACTATTTTGGAGGGCCCAGGTAGACGAGAGGGTGTGGGTGGAGAGTGCAAAGGAGAGCAAGCAACAACAGATTTATTGGTCCTTATGAGGCTGCTTATAAAACTAATCTACCTAGCATATATAGGGTAAAAACAAAAGGATAACACGGTATGGAGGAAGCTATTTGGTTGTGAATGCAGTCAATCGGGGATTAGAGAGAGAGAGAGAGAGCACCTGAAATCTTTTCTAGCGACAGTTATCTAAAATCTTGTGGGGTCAGCACTTCTTCTCCACCTCACTATCATTGGGGTCAGCACTTCTTCTCCACCTCACTATCATTGGGGTCAGCACTTCTTCTCCACCTCACTATCATTATAATCTCTCTCTCTCTCTCTCTCTCTTTCCGTTCTTATCCTTCCTTTTTCTCCCCCTACTCCTCCTACGGTATCAGCTTTTTCCTTTCCCTTTCTCTCCTCACACCCCTCCTACCAGTCCTCCCCCCCCCCCCCTCCCTCTCTCTCTCCCTCCCTCTCTCTCTCCATTCCTTTTCCTCCCTCTCTCTCTCTCTCTCTCTCTCTCTCTCTCTCTCTCTCTCTCTCTCTCTCTCTCTCTCTCTCTCTCCCTCCTATAATTTCCCCCCTTCCCCCTTCCCTCACCCCCCTCCTTTACCTCATGACCCCCCACAAAGGAAGAGGGTCATTTGTATCGGAAAAGGATCCGGCTTCAGGAATTTAAATGGCCATTCCCAGAAAGAACTGGGTGTGGGTGTGGGTGTGGATGTGGGTGTGGTGCTGGAGATGGGTGGGCGGAGGTGGTGAGTGGGTGTGGCACAAGAGTTGTGTGTGTGTGTGTGTGTGTGTGTGTGTGTGTGTGTGTGTGTGTGTGTGTGTGTGTGTGTGTTACTCAGTTACTTGTTCGTCAAGGGGAATCCACGCAATGCGAGCTAAGCTCATTATTATCGCGCCTCCTTAACTGGGAATGTATTGCGTGAAATGCATGTTAAGTGTTTTATGTACTGTTGGAATGGCTGTGGATGTGTGTGTAGTCTGTATTTTAGCCAATTGGCGACATCGGAAACGAAGGCTTAGGGTGGATCTGTATGGTACCATTCTCACTATAGACGGTACCATCTCGCCCGAAGGCTTAGGTAGCCATCAGCTTAGGTGAACCATATGATACCCATCTCGCCTTGTACCATTTTTGCCAACCCCAGATGGGACGTCACAACGTCGTCCACTTATTCCAGGTACCTATTTACAGCTAGGTGAACTGAGGCTAACACATGAAAGGAGACAAGCCCAATTTGTCTCCGCCCGGCCGGGGATTGAACCCCCGACCCCTCGTGTGTGAGACGAGAGCTCTACCTACCTACACACACACGGTGTGTGTGTGTGTGTGTGTGTGTGTGTGTGTTATGAAAATAATAATAATGAACGGTTTATTCACAAAAGCAGCCCGAAGGCTGAAAATATACAAGGAAGTTGATAGGTTAGGTTAGGTTAGGTTAGGCTAGATTCATGGGAGATTGAAAGATATAATAAAACGTTTGAACAACTGCCAATGGTTGGAGTTGGGTGGGTGGTGGTTGTTGGTGGTTGTGATGGTTGGAAGTGGTTGATAGTGTTGTTGTGGAGGTGGTGGTGGTGGACGTGGTGAGTTTGTCATGGTGTGCCATTAATATTATTTCACCAACCAACTTTACTTCTAAACTCAATTAATGAAATCAACAAATACATGTGGCACTCCAAGGACTCGAACCTAGGATACTAACACTGAAATACCAGAATATAACATGAAACCATGAAACATGACATGACCTAAGTGAACTAAGTTGACCTGAATTACATATCTTCATGTATTTTCTTTTTGTCAAGCCTGTTAGAAAAACACTGAAACTGCACAACATAGCCATCTCGACTACTGTAAATAAATAGACAAATTCTCCCCATACTGGTTTGTGAAAGTGGGAGGTGGAGGAGAGGCGCGGTGTTGTGTTCCGCAGCTGATTATGTCTCGGGTTCGATTCTCACTCCCTCGACTCCAACATCCGCAGTGGCTACCATTATTTGATTATATTTATTATATATATATATATATATATATATATATATATATATATATATATATATATATATATATATATAATATATATATATATAGATCTATATATATATATATATATATCTATATATATATATATATATATATATATATATATATATACATGTGTGTATATATTAGTGTTTTATTTTTATTTATTTTTTATGTTTTATTTATTTATTTTATTTTATGTTTTGCCTGTCAGTACATAATGCATCGCCGAGGCGATTTCATGTGGCTGTGGAAGCAGTTCAGGGAATATACCCTCTTGACTCTCACAGGTCTTTCCTAAACTGCACAAAACTTTGCATAAGGTATATATAGTTCATTCATTATAGGTAGGCCAGAAATTGTGACTCTTAACCTCTGTAACTCAAAAAGGGCTAGAGCAAATAAGTTGTAAATTTCCACAACTATTCCCTGGCTGAATCCTCCAATATGATAGAAATAGTAGCTCAATTACTATAGTCGCGTCTGAGTTATAGAGGTTAGGAGGTCAAGATTTTGGCCTAATTATGATGAATAGACTATAGTCTAATGAAACTCACAATACAATTAAAAGGGTGTTATCGCATTGGAAGGGTATACGGAAAACTGGACCCACTGTTGAGAGTATAGGAGATAGTTATTAGTGAAGAGCAAAGGAAAAGTGTCCCTCTGTTCAGAATATGTGAGAAATGTGAGTAATGTGAGATATGTCCGTAAAGTCAAACTGAGATTATGAGAGATAGATTTTTGTGAAGAGTAAAGTCACATTGAAATTATGAGAGATAGATTTTTGTGAAGAGTAAAGTCACACTGAAATTATGAGAGATAGATTTTAGAGAAGATATAAAGTAAAACTGCCTCCCTGTTGAGATTATGAGAGATCGACTTCAGTGATTGCCTGGATGACCACATGATTGAAAATATATCCCGGGGGTCTTAAGGTCCCTGATTGGTTCCTGAGAGACGAGAGTGATAAATACGATAAAGAAGAAAGGTGTATGGGGAATATATCAATATGTCTGGCTCTTAATCCTAAGATCATGAGTTTGATCCCCGGCCAGGGTGAAATATATTAATATTTTACTATACGGCATAATATCTGCATGTATATTATCTACTTTCATATTTATCTATCTGTCAGTATGTCTCAGTTGCACGTCAGTCGGTATTAAATTTGCCAGAACGTCCCGGACTTCCCAAACTTGACTACTTCCTTTAACGTGACGATAGTGCGTTGTTATATGTGCGATTAGTTTGCTTGGGAAACAGATTAACTTGCTCATGTAGTAATGTACACCCTATGTGGTGGATTGTGTTCTTTTATTTAATAATTTTCATTTTAGTAAGCGTTGTTTCCACATAGCGATTTTGATAATTTAATTTGACTTTATATTGTCCTTGTCCCAATTTTGGTTTGTTTAGTTTGCAAGTTTTACATTTTAATTAATATACATATTTATCAATGTGTCAGTATCTATGTCTTTGTTTATATATCTATATTTGTTTATATATCTATATTTGTTTATATATCTATATTTGTTTATATATTTATATTTGTTTACACATACAAGGTCGGCTCTGCAGAGATACCATTATTAATGCATTACTAAATAACTCCCCAAAATGTATATATGGTAACTATTCAAGTCCTTGTGTCTATACTTGCTGCTCCAACGCCACACATCAAAAGTTGTAGGCTACTCATCATGTGGAAAGAACTCGTCTCCTTGTGCTCCTAGGCATTGGCTTACCTGGAAAAAAAAGAGATAAAATAAGATTAGGTTTATTAAATAAGACACATATGTTGAAAACAAAACATATATATATATATATATATATATATATATATATATATATATATATATATATACAGTATATTAATTAATTAAGTTTGTGCTGTCAAATTTACGGAATTAGGTTGGCAGTCCCATGACCTTAAATATTACCGTATATAATCTGTAAACACATTTTCGTTCTAAGCTACCCCTTCCCTTGCTTTATATATTCCTCCTCCCACTAATTACCCTGACCTAGCGCCGATATCAAGGCCAGTCTGGAGATAGAAACTATGATAAGCTAACACGAACATGGGGCGACAGTAGATAGACCATGTTGAATTGTCCATAGCCTTACAACGAATGTATTTTATAACAAACTAAAGGGAGCATTCTCAGTTAAATGTGATAATTGGGGAAGAAACATCGGAGTTTCTTACTGTCCCTACGAGTTGAAATAGGATTATTAAGGAGGCTTTGTATTGGATATAAATTAATAGGCTCCCAGAGATCATTAATAGGCTCCCAGAGATCATCAATAGGCTCCCAGAGATCATTAATAGGCTCCCAGAGATAATTAATAGGCTCCCAGAGATTATTAATAGGCTCCCAGAGATCATTAATAGGCTCCCAGAGATCATTAATAGGCTCCCAGAGATCATTAATAGGCTCCCGGAGATCATTAATAGGCTCCCAGAGATCATTAATAGGCTCCCAGAGATCATAGGGTGCGGGTGTAGTGTGCCGGTAAATGTGTGATAAGGAGTGGTAACTATGATCCTAATAGTAGCCCGATAAGGGAAACAAAGGAGAGAGAGAGAGAGAGAGAGAGAGAGAGAGAGAGAGAGAGAGAGAGAGAGAGAGAGAGAGAGAGAGAGAGAGAGAGAGAGAGAGAGAGAGAGAGAGAGAGAGAGAGAGAGAGAGAGAGAGAGAGAGAGAGAGAGAGAGAGAGAGAGAGTGAATAGGCTGCACAATAATAAACTCCCATAGATCACAGGGTACAGGTATAGTCTGATGGTGAATGCGTAATAAGGAGGGGTAGGCTACCGGTAACTATGCTTCTAATAGTCCGATAAGGGAACACAGGAGAAAGATTTACATAGATTTACATATACACACTGACCACACAGACCTGACGATCCCAGCGAGGTGGTCAGGACGCAATTCTAGTAGAGATAGCTAACCCGAGAGTAAGGGACAGTGGAAGGAAAGGATAGCAAAGAGAGAGAGAGAGAGAGAGAGAGAGAGAGAGAGAGAGAGAGAGAGAGAGAGAGAGAGAGAGAGAGAGAGAGCGAGAGAGCGAGAGCGAGAGAGAGAGAGAGAGAGAGAGAGGAGTTAGAGTTAGAGTTAGATAGACCAATAGATAACGAGATATATATATAGATAGATATAGAGAGAAATGTTAGATAGACAGATATATAGATAGAGAGATATAGAGATAGATAGATAGAGTGAGTGTGTGGGGGGGGATACATAAAGGTAGAGGGAGGGTTGAGGTTAACGAGATCTTAACAAAGGGGTAGCGACCCTTGGGGAGGGGGGGGGGGGGGGGGTCCTTTATTGTTGTTGTTCTTCCTCTTGTTCTGCTTATTGTTGTTGTTCTCCTTGTTGTTGTTTTTATATCTTCTTTTTCAGTCTTCTTGTTGTTGTTGTTCTTCTTCTACTTCTACCTTCACGACCTACCTCCCCCCCCCCACTCTCTCTCTCTCTCTCTCTCTCTCTCTCTCTCTCTCTCTCTCTCTCTCTCACTCCGTGTATGGGCCAATGTGTCTTCCAAGGATGCCAAGTGGTAAATTTATTGTGTGTTTATATATCTTATACATTATACTGGATAGTAATCAGTGAAAATGTGAAGAAATATCACGATAGTTCCAGTTTAGTCAGTTTTCATATTAGGATATGGAAAGTGTGTGTGTGTGTGTGTGTGTGTGTGTGTGTGTGTGTGTGTGTGTGTGTGTGTGTGTGTGTGTGTGTGTGTGTGTGTGTGTGTGTGTGTGTGTGTGTGTGTGTGTGTGTGTGTGTGTTTGTGTATAGTTGCCTAGTGTCTGGTAGTCTCGTGTTTGCATATCTCAACCTCTGTGTGTGCGTGTGTATGTGCGTCTCCTGTGTGTGCGTGTGTATGTGCATCTCTTTCTCATGCACGTTTCTCGTCTGTCTATTGTTATATGTGTGAGTCTGTCTGTCTGTCTGTCTGTATGTCTGCAGGGTGTCAAACCGGAGCAATTTTGTTGGAAGACTTGTATGAATATGTAAATTAATACAATACAATCAACATAACATAGCATTGCTTTGGCCATTTCAATACAATCAACATAACATAGCATTGCTTTGGCCATTTCAATACAATCAACATAACATAGCATTGCTTTGGCCATTTCAATACAATCAACATAACATAGCATTGCTTTGGCCATTTCAATACAATCAACATAACATAGCATTGCTTTGGCCATTTCAATACAATCAACATAACATAGCATTGTTTTGGCCATTTTACCACTTCCAAAGACAGAATTTAAAATATTCACCATAATTTATATTGCTACATATACAATGATACATATACAATGATACATATACAATGTTACATATACAATGATAAAGAAATGGCTTTCGTTTGACACCCTGTCTGTCTGTCCCGTTACTGTCTGTCTGTCCATCTTGTATTCCGATTGTCTGTCTATCGATCTGTCAATTCAATTCCTGTCTACATATCTCCACAATCACTTCTTTCCATCCAATCAATCATTCATTTCTTACCTCCCAGCTGTTAAATCCACACACCCTCTTTGACATTCTATTCCCAAAATCTCTGTTCCGGGAGTCTTCTGTCAATTGCCGTCCCTCTAATCCCTTTCTCCCTCATCTTAACCCCATTGCTTTTGATATCTTAAGACGATCGCCCTATTAGTTTGGCGATTTTAAGAACTTTCGCCCCATTTCTATCAATTTTAAGACCTTTCGTGTCATTTAAGTGTCGATTTTTCCTGGCAAGCGATATCGAGCCTGTAAGAGGAACTACCGAAAAATGTACACATTTATCTTGAAAAGGGGTCTAGGGAGTGGAATTTTAAGCTTGATGGAGGTCTAGGGAACAAACTAAAAACCGAAAGGGGGTCTAGGGGGTGTAATTTTAAGCTTGATTTAGGCCCAGGGAACAAACTAAAAACCTCCCCTTAACATTCCATTCCCACAATCTCTGTTCCGGGGTCGTCTGTCAATTTCCGTCCGTCTATTCCGGTGTTCTGTAATCCGTCTCTCATGTCCGTCTGTCTGTCTCTCTTTGGTAGGAATGAAAGGAAGGGGACAATGGGAGGAATGGGAGGAGGGGGGGGGGGGGGGGGAGAGGAGGGGGGGAACAAAGGGGAGGGGGATGAGGAAGATAAAATGGGAAGGAATTAATGAAGGAAGGAAGGATGGGAGGAAGGAAGGAAAGAAGTATGGAAGGAAGGAAGTAAGTATGGAAGGATGAAAAGAACTGTGGAAGGAAGGCAAGAAGGAAGGACAGGATATGAAAAGGAGAAAATGGATATATAGCGTTGATGGCAAGGGAAAATATAATAAAACAACTAATAAATAGAAGCTCGGAAGATGTCCACCACAAGCTGAACTAAACAACAATAAATACCGTCCAGTTCAATACACAACAATCAGTGCCGATATGATTAATACACAACAATCAGTGCCGATATGATTAATACACAACAATCAGTGCCGATATGATTAATACACAACAATCAGTGCCGATATGATTAATACACAACAATCAGTGCCGATATGATTAATACACAACAATCAGTGCCGATATGATTAATACCAACAATCAGTGCCGATATGATTAATACACAACAATCAGTGCCGATATGATTAATACACAACAATCAGTGCCGATATGATTAATACACAACAATCAGTGCCGATATGATTAATACACAACAATCAGTGCCGATATGATTAATACACAACAATCAGTGCCGATATGATTAATACACAACAATCAGTGCCGATATGATTAATTTGATATAAAATCTTATCGTATGGTAATATAATGAACACATAATGGACCAGAGGAATAAGCCTAATAATAACACACGGTAATTATCCTATATATTATATATCATAAATACAAATTATAATAAATTATACGAAACAATTAATTTACTTAAGAGGAACTACATTAAACTGTATATGACATAATTATTATATATATATATATATATATATATATATAGTGTGTGTGTGTGTGTGTATGTATCTATGTGTGTGTGTGTGTGTGTGTGTGTGTGTGTGTGTGTGTGTATGCAATTCGTTATATACAATATATAAGAAATACAAGAAAAGTTACAAAAACGATATGGATTCAAAAGCAATACAGATCTGAATATTGGTTTGTTGTCAGCGAGAAGTCCTCCCCAATCCCACCGATAACATACGAGCAAGGACGAGATGGCTGCAAGGACCCTTCTCGGAGACCAGATATATGCCACACGGATCCATAAAAATACGAGACACTGCGAGATGATAAGAGGACAAACTGAGCAAGATATATAGGCTACGAGGATCCGCCACTGTATGCGAGACCGGGTGCGAGAAGCAATGGGATAAAATGGTAAAAGGACAAACTGAGCAAGATATATAGGCTACGAAAATCGGGTACTGTATGCGAGACCGTGTGCGAGACCACGAGATCTTGCGAGCACATGAGCCCCCCTCCCCCCCCCCCCCCAACAAAAAAAAGACAAAACAAATATATTAATACATAAATACAAATAAAAATTGTTACAGCGAATTTTGTTTAGGCTCTTACGCACTGTTAATGCACATAAGCAAGGACGCACATACACGCACACAACACACACAATAAGGGCAGCATGGTACTGTACAACATATCGCTATCACACTTCGTTGTTTGCGATTGCTGTGTACACCAGAGTCACGATATACAATGCAAAGTGAAAATGACTAGATTACAGAAGACAGAGCGATCATATGCAGATAAACAACAAAGACGCCACCCAAGTTCCCCAAAGACAATCACTACCACCAACACCAACAGCAACACCCTTCATCACCACGGATATTACCTTTCACGGGACATTGGGGTGAGATGCAGGAGGTGAGGGAAGGTAAGACATAGCCAAGTAATATATATACAAAGCCAGGTAAAGTACATGAAGGTTAAGTTTTGTAAGGAAAGTTCGAATAAGGTAAGTTACGGAAAGATAGCTACGGTACCGTAATATGGTAAACTATCAGGAGCTAAGGAGCGGTAATGTACAGTTTTGATAAGGAGCGGTAATGTACAGTTTTGATAAGGAGCGGTAATGTACAGTTTTGTAGCGATATTTAGGGTAAGATAAGGCAAAGACAAATATATATTGGTACCGGTATGGTAAAGTTTCAAGATAAAGACAAAAAAACTTAAATCTGCTGCAAGATCAACAACGAATTGCACTAGATTTCCCGAAACTGTGCGATAATCTGCATATACACAGCTATGAGCCTGGAAGGCAAACAGCTCCGCCTCTCTCCCCGGATATTAGCCTTCAGAGGGCATTAATACTAATTTGGTAACAGGATTCACTCGCGGCCCGGCGATGAATCTGGGAGACTGGGTTCGAAGGGTAATCAGGGTGGAAATTTGAGCCTTAGGGGGCCTAGATGCAAGGGCTAAATTGGGTTAATATAAATGGCGGGCATGGATAATAACTATATATACATGGCAATATGAACCTTACGAAGTTAAGAAAAAAGGATGAGAGTAGCATACTAGCTTGTACAAGAAAGGGTATCCAGATAAATTGAAATTTGGGCCTTATGAACTGGTAAACTAAGGGTTGGAATGGTATATTTTTGATAAAGTAGGAGAGTTCGTTCGAATCGGAAGCTGCTCAGATATACGAGAGATAATGATGTGATTTCCTGGATGATTTCCTCTTCAAATACAAGTGATCAAGTGGAAATTTGAGCTTTACTTTCTCCTCAAATAAGCGTGAAAATTGCCAAATGAGTTAATGTTGCTAACTCCTCCGCGCAAAAGTATCGAATTAGAAAGAAATAACAAGCCTTACGATCCCACAAAATAGGGGCTAATATAGCACAAATCTTGGTGCAATCGGGTAAGATCAGACTGCACGGAAATACGAGCCTTGCGATCCGCGGAAATAGAGTCTAAAATGGTAGATCTGTCGGTGCTCTCGCTGCAATTTATACGAAGTGGAAATATAATCCCTGTGTACATGGGCCATAAAGGCGAATATAGTAAATCTCCCGGTTCTCTCGCGCCAATCAACACGAAGCAAAAATATAACCCATGTGTACATGGGCCATAAAGGCGAATATAGTGCATCTCCCTGTGCTCCCATGGCAGTTTACGCGAAGGGGAAATATATACCCTGTGTACAAGCACCATAAAGGCGAATATAGCGGTATCCCCGGTGCTTTCCCTGGTGTTGATATAGCACCTCGGAGTCTAGGCCAGTCATACCTACCTGGATTTATCACGTCATCTGCCTCACGTCCATAGTTGCATTATTGACGAGGTGCTGAGAGAGAGAGAGAGAGAGAGAGAGAGAGAGAGAGAGAGAGAGAGAGAGAGAGAGAGAGAGAGAGAGAGAGAGAGAGAGGAGAGAGAGAGAGAGAGAGAGAGAAGAGAGAGAGAGAGAGAGAGAGAGAGAGAGAGAGAGAGAGAGAGAGAGAGAGAGAGAGAGAGAGAGAGAGAGAGAGAGAGAGAGAGAGAGAGAGAGAGAGAGAGAGATATCAAAACACATCATACTGTACATACCATACTTGAGAAGATTAAGAACTTCCCCGCCTGGAGTGATGTTGATAATGCCATTGAATTCAAAGGGATTACGTGGATTATATTTAAACCCGATGACTCATAGGTATTTCTTAAGCTAATAATATCCACTTGCAATAGCTGGAACTCAGAAAAAATGGATACTAGATATGCGTAACGGAGAATTAACTCCTTCAGCATGATGACGCCTTTTTACCTAAAGTTGATTCTGGCTACAGGAAGACGATTTTATGCAGTTTATAAAGGACCTATGTTAATCAGAGGGTTTACCGAGATCATATTTACCCCTTTGAGTCCAAGAGGTAAATATTAAGCTATAGGAAATCGTCTAATGGTAACCAGACTATGATGAAACTTACGCCATAGTAGTGCTGAAGGGATCAAGAACACTTCAAGCCCAACAAATTACAATTATATTTTTGTTTCCGACTGTACAACCAATGACACTCCATTTCGTAACATCTCCAATTCTCTCGCCTCTCGCAACTTTCCAGGGGTGAATAAAAAGTGGTGGGAATCGCTGCGCAGGTTGGGTTACTTGATACTCAGTTTTATGTGTAGTGATTCTCTCTCTCTCTCTCTCTCTCTCTCTCTCTCTCTCTCTCTCTCTCTCTCTCTCTCTCTCTCTCTCTTTGATTCGATGTGCAGGTTGGGTTACTCGATATGTACTGAGTTTTATGCCCAGTGATTTTCTCTCTCTCTCTCTCTCTCTCTCTCTCTCTCTCTCTCTCTCTCTCTCTCTTCTATTTATCTGTCCTTATCTTCCACTTTGTAGCATATACTATCAACTAATATCGTTGTTTAAAACGACAACTCCCCAATGAAATTAATGAAAGCATATAATCCTCCGGGGATTCGAACCCAGGACACCACATACAGAACTTACACGCATTAACCATTATACCACCAAGACATGTTAGATTTTGGTCCGAAGTACCTAGTAGGGATCATGAGGTCTGTACAGTACCGTACTGTATATGTATGTAACTGTAACACACACACACACACACACACACACACACACACACACACACACACACAACACACACACACACACCACAACACACACACACACACACACACACACACACACACACACACACACACACACACACACACACACACACAAAGCAAAGTTAGACAATTGTAACTCAGAAAGCGGGACAATACGAGCCTTAAAGCTCAACTCCTGTATACTATAATTAGGTATATGCAATTACGTAAATACACACACAACACACACACACACACACACCGCTTCATTAACACTATAATTATCGATGCGTGCATAATGAGGTGGTAAATTCTGAGACCGACGACTACCCAGGCTTCCCTGGGTGTTATATCATCAGAAGCGAACCAAATGCCCCTCATATCACCATTCCTAATTAGTGCATGGCTCAGAGCCAGAAATATCACGAATTGATACACTTAATGTCAATATATTCACCGATAATTTTAGGGATAAATTATTTCAAATCTAGAGAAATTAATTGACTCGAAACTTATAAGATGATAAACTACAAAACAAGGTAGCGCCAACGAACTTGACAGTAATCTTGACCCCTGAACTTCATATAACTCGAAATTAATGAAAGCAATCGGGCTGACGTTTCCACCATTTGGGAAGAGTCCACCCGGAAATAGGTGTGGATATTTACAGCCAGTTTGCTCTAGGCCCTTTTCAGTTACAGAGAGGTCAGGGATCAAGATTATGGTCAAGTTCGTTGGCGTTACCTATAATAATACTGATCACGGGTTATTAAATACACGTGATACGGTAGTACGGCAACTTTAAATAATATTACAAAGCTTAGCATTTTCATTGCACCATCCGACGGGGGCAATTAATTTTTGACATAGCCTAAACTCATTAAACGGCAACTGAATTATGCAAATATTGATTGAGAATATAAAGATAATCACCAAAGTACAAGCTTCATAACATTACGAAGAATATTATATTCAAAGGAAACTTTATCTGGTAATATTTCGTATCTTGTGCATTGTGGCAACATGAAAAGGATAGTCACACTCTCTCCCTCCCTCACACCCACCCACCCACACACACACACCAACACACTAGCGCGCTCTCTCTCTCTCTCTCTCTCTCTCTCTCTCTCTCTCTCTCTCTCTCTCTCTCTCTCTCAGTGACCTAACCTTGGAATGACTCAATAATCGACTTTTCCGTGTCATTCTTCAGGCTGGTCAGAAATTTATGGCACACGTCGATCGATGAAATGACCAGGACCGAGAACGTGTGGGGCTCGGTTATTTGTGAGGGACATAATACACAAGAATTTATACTTCCATTTGTGTTCAGAGAAGTAGATAGACAAACATGTAAATTAGATAGAGGGATAGATATACAGGTAGATAGATAGACAGAGAAACAGACATATATATATATATATATATATATATATATATATATATATATATATATATATATATATATATATATATAGTAAACAGATAGACAAATAGATAGAAGATAGACAGGCAGAGGGACTAATAGGGATAGATAGATATGGTAGACTATTATAAAATATAGATTATATAAATATATACAGGTTATCAATTACCCGGTACACAAAAAAAGATCACATAAAATACCGGTATTCAGATAAATAAATAAAAGTGTGTGTGTGTGTGTAAGTGTGTGTGTGTGTGTGTGTGTGTGTGTGTGTGTGTGTGTGTGTGTGTGTGTGTGTGTGTGTGTGTGTGTGTGTGTGTGTGTGTGTAGGTGAATAATACACACCCACACGAACCTTCTGAGCAGGCGCTACAATGAATAATCCATGCTTTTTTTCATTATTTACCCTATTTCACCCAACACAAGAGTCAAGCAGCTTCGTAAGGATCAATAGGACTGTTGTTGCTTGTTTTCCTTAGTACCCCTTAGTACATACAGGTATTATTTACCCCTCTGTACGATGGCGCCTCTTTATCTCAGATTCTGGCAATCATTAGACGATTTTATTCAGTTTTCGAACTTCGAAGACGCTGCAGGAATTACAGGGTTTATTGAGATCCCGATTTTGATGAGAATTAGACGATTTTGATGAGAATTAGACGATTTTGATGAGAATTAGACGATATGCTTTTGCTTAGGCCTTGAAGTGATATATACTGTACTAGCTCACTAAACCATCCGAATAACATAGGTCCGTCTTAAACTGCATAGAATCGGCTAGTAGAAGAGGGAACGGAAGGTAAAACAGGTGTCATCATACTGAAAGGGTTAAGGTGAGGGGGGGGGGGGGTTTCTGGACCCCCATCTCCCTCGTGTTAAGCCCCATTCGTTTTGAGATTTTAAGACCTTTCGTGAAATTTAGGTGTCGATTTTTTCCTGGCGATCGACAGAGAACCTGCAATTTTGGAGTAAATATACACACATTTATCTTAAAAGGGTGTCTAGGGGGTATTCTATTTTTAAATTTTGATGACGATCTAGGGAAGAAACTCAAAACCTCCCCTTAAGTGACCTAAAGAGGCTATCTGCGAAACGTTGTCAATAAATTACTCCTCAAATGGTGTATTAATTCATCAGTTACTCTGTTACCTTACCTTTGGATACCTTTGGATGTGTTCGCCGCTCCTCTAGCGGCACCAAGGAGCGCGACGCCCCTCGTTATGGGTGGTAATTTGGTGCAGTAGACTGTTTGAGGCGACAGCTCGCTCCCTTGCGAGGATGGGCTCGTCTGGCACTTTTTGCAGTTCGACATCTAGGGCTCTCTTGAAGTTGTCTAACGAGATGTCCCTCATGTCTCTTACTCGCCGTGGGAGTTTGTTGAAGAGACGTGGGCCTCTGTGTGATAACCAGCCCTCTCGCAGAGAGCCCATAGCACCCCTGTTATTCATCCGGGGGATTTCGCATTCCCAGCCTCTCCTATCACTGAATTTCATGACTATCGGAGTATGTAGGTTTGGTACTAAACCCTCTGCGATTTTCCATGTGTATATTATTAGGTAACGTTCGTTGTTGTTTGCTTTCTTCAGTTCTGCCCTAATAAAGACGTTAATTTCTACAATTTCTCACCGCGAGCTGTCCGCCATCTGTTGGGAGGAATAGCAACTTTCACTATACTGATGAACTGTACTGGTTCCAATATGCAGAACAAATAAATAAATTCATAAACAAATATATATAAAAATAAAAACACACACATACACATACGGTACACCCATGACACACACACACCCAAAACACACGCACACACACATATAAACTCACACACACACCCAACACGCACACACTCAAAACAAAAGCACCCAAAACAAACACAACACACACACACACACTCTCACAAATATACACTACAGTACACTCAAAGAGGAAGCTCCGTTACTTTGCATCACATCCTGCAACACACTACCAAGAGAGTCAAGTATCTTATAATGACTCTGCAACATGAACAACTGCAGACTCATCCTCCCTTCACATACCGTAGCTTACAATATACCATAAGACTTCTCAGGACTAACAACCAATGCCAAATAAAAATGAAACTATTCAGCACCATGACGTAATTTCAATTTCATCCTGGTTACCATTAGACAATATTCTTTAGCGTATATCTACATCTAGGACTCAAAGGACTAACGACGATCTCAATAACATAGGACTTTATTAAACTGCATAATATCGTCTAATGTTAGCCAGTAAATGATCACTCTTACGCCATCGTGCTGAAGGGGTTAAATCATCTACAATGACTCTGCAACATGAACAACTGCTCACTCATCCTTACCTCTTATAAGTTTCAATATATATACTGTATATACCTCCAATGACTAACAACCAGTGCTAAATATAAATCATAACATACTTAAACTAACCTAACAGTATTGGTTGACTTGGCACTGGTTGAGGGATACTGGTTGAAATTGTCTACTGGTTGAATTGGCCTGTCACCGAAGGACGATTGAAATGCAAGGTAGAGGTTAAGGGGATCAAGTTAATTTGGCAGTGTTATCGAGGGTTACACACACACACACACACACACACACACATACACACACACACACACACACACACACACATACATACATACATACATACATACATACACTTACACACACACACATACATACATACACATATACACACACACACATACACACACCCAAATACATACATACACATATACACACACACACACACATAACTAACAGGATAGGTTCCCCTTGCCAACAGCATCAACAAGAACAACAACAACGGTAGGGAGTTGTAACGAGAATTAATTGGATTAGTGCATGGCCGCTTCCTCTCTACCCCTCTCACTCTACATCTACTGTATGTCTCTCTCTCTCGCTCTCACTAATCACACACACACACACACACACACACACACACACACACACACACACACCACGTCACTATCTCTCACTTGTTCTTCCCAAACTCACTTTCTTTCCATCCACCAGCCTTCTAAGCTCTCTCTCTCTCTCTCTCTCACACACACACACTCATCACTATCTCACTCTCTTTCCATCCACCATCTCTCTCTCTCTCTCTCTCACACACACACACACACACACTCATCACTATCTCTCACCTGTCCTTCCCAATCTCACTCTCTCTCACTAATTACACACAACCAAAATCATACCTCACCCCGCTTTTCTGTCATCCGTTTTGGCGAAGCCCCTCAGTTTATGGCTCATCCACTAAACCGACAATCTCACCCCACACCCCACTCCCCCCTCTCTTACACACTCACACACAACCTGCCAACAAGGGTAGTGAGGAGTGGTAATAAGAACTAACATGATTACTCCCAGACCTTCCGACCCTCCCAATTTACTTCAGTCTACGTCCTTCTCTCTCTCTTCCCCCCCCCCCCCCCTCTCTCTCTCTCTCTATCTCTCTCTCTCACACAAACAAACACACACACGCACACACTATAACTCACGTGCCTATCCTTTAACCTCAGATGTAGGTTTTCCAGTAGCTTATGATTCTGACGAAGACGTCTCGAGGGTTTTAATACTGACAAACAGATGGCGTTTGGCACCGTATAAATTCCACCAGCTCCGTCTAGACTGGATAGTTTATTAATTGTATTTCTTCAAATATACATACATATTAAGTACGGTCGTGGGCACCAATAGGAGTACACCTATTTGGATCTTTGAACCTTGAAGGGAAGGTTTTTAATTTGATCCCTAGACTTCTATCAAACTTTAGAACAAATAAATGTATAAGAGTACAAAGGAGTACAAAGGAAATCAAGCAACAACAGATCTAGTGACCCTTCTAGGCTGCTTGTCTTCCAAAACGCTGAGGATCAAGTGTCCAAACAGTGGTTTAGAGTGGGTAAGGGAACATTGGAAAGGGAACTAATGTCCGTGGCAGGATACCTCTAAGACACCTCATTGAGATTTTCTGTAATCAAAGCATATAGCCAATGTAACTCAAAAAATGAAAATTCCCCAAACCATAAGGAAGTTTCCCCGAACCACTTATATTTTTACCTGGCGTGGGATATTTGTGCAACAGCTGAGAGAGAATATATAGGCCCCTGTGGCGAGCCCCTCCTGTGTACGGTACCTTCTACAGGGAGAGTTGGGAGTCTGTTTAACGGGAGGTTTTCGTTTTTTTTATATCTTGAAGGGGGGTCTAGGGGGTGTTTATCTAAGCTTGGTGCATGGTCTAGCGAGGAAACTAAGAAATAAATGGATAAATACATTAATAGACCAAAAACCGGCCCACCTCCCCTTAACCCTTTGGTGTGATATAGTGAACGAGAGCCGGTACACACACACACACACACTCACACTCTCTCTCTCTCTCTCTCTTCCCAGCCTCTCGCACGCAACGCACATTAGTTGCTGCTATTGCTTTCTAAGGCAGGGATAAGTGCTTGCCATGGGATTATATATATATATATATATATATATATATATATATATATATATATATATATATATATATATATATATATATATATATATATATATTATATATATATATATATATATATATATATATATATATATATATATATATATATATATATATATATATACCGGTATATATATATATAAATATATACAGTAAAAATCAAAGTACATACAAATATTTCTCACGCATGAATTATTAGAATTACACATATATTATAACAACTAAAAGTTTACCAATACTTATTTACGCGTTACATACTTTAATAAATAACATAAATAGCCCACAAGCCTTTCAGTATTCATGCAGTACGCCATCTTGAATCTGACTGTTTTTGGCCGAACCCAACCCAACATTTGTCACCTTGTATAATAACCAAAGCAGTATACACCTGAGGCTCCACTTCCGCTTGGCCAGGTAACGACAATGAGTTAGCGAAGTCTGAGCCAGCCACATAAGGAGTGTCGCTCAGTAATCCGGTTTCACACTATACTGTACCCTGTTCCAAGTAGGTAGGCCAGAGAGCGTGAACCATAACTTCTGTAACTCACAAACGACTAGAGAAATCCAGTATAATAGTTTTACCATTTGGGGAGAATCAGCCAGGGAAAAGGTGTGGACAATGTAAAGCCCATTTGCTCCAACCCTTTTTGAGTTACAGAGGTTAGGATTCACGATGTCTGGCCAAGTATAATAAACGGAGCATTGTGAATTTGTGGTACCGGTGTCGCGCTAAGTATATGAACTACGAAATAACTGAGCAAATGTTAATTGGATTCTCCTTGCCCGTGGTTACAACTGCCCGCGGAGAGAGAGAGAGCTAGGGAGAGACAAGGTTAAGAGGTATCTCTTAACCTTTGGGAGAGATTGGATTCTTCAAGACGTAGCGATTTCAACTGTATAAACGGTGACCGGTCAACTCAACCAGTAGACCATTTCAACCAGTAGCTCTCAACCAGTACCAAATCAACCAATACGGTTAGGTTAGGTTAGGTTAGTACTATATTTTGGCACTGGTTTGGTTGGTCTTGGTTGATTTGGCACTGGTTGAGAGCTACTGGTTGAAATGGTTTACTGGTTGAGATGACATGGAACCGTATAAACCATTACATTTTATATTTACTTATATTCTTGATAGCTGTTCAAAGGTGGTTTAAACTAAACGATTGCATAATACTGTATTTCGACGACGGGTTTTACTGTATATTGTTTGATGTATGATAAACTTAGGTTAGTAGTAGAGTGGGTAAATTAATCGTGTTGGTGGATAGGAATTGGTCGTGTGATGTGGAGCAGATATAGTGAGAGATTATAGTTTGTGAGAGTGATAGGAATTGGTCGTGTGGTGTGGAGCAGATATAGTGAGAGATTATAGTTTGTGAGAGTGATAGGAATTGGTCGTGTGATGTGGAGCAGATATAGTGAGAGATTATAGTGTGTGAGAGTGATAGGAATTGGTCGTGTGATGTGGAGCAGATATAGTGAGAGATTATAGTGTGTGAGTGATAGTGAGTTATGGTATGTGGTATGGGTGGATATAGTTAGTTACATAGCACCTGTACCCGCTTAATAATGTAGCCTATACCGTCATAATGTAGCCTATACCGTAATAATGTAGCCTATACCGTAATAGGTTAGGTTAAGTTAGCTTGGGTTGGATTGGGTAGGGTAAGATAGGCTAAGTTAGGTTATGTTGAGTTGGGTTAGACTACGTTAGGTTGGGTTATGTTAGGTTAGGTTGGGTTGGGTTAAATTAGGTTAAGTTGGGTTATATTGAGTTGGTTTGGGTTGGACTAGGTTAAGTTGGGTTATATTGAGTTGGTTTGGGTTGGACTAGGTTAAGTTGGGTTGGGTTGGGTTGGATTAGGTTAGGTTAGGTTAGGTTAGGTTGGGTTGGATTAGGTTAGGTTAGGTTAGGTTGGGTTGGGTTGGGTTGGACTAGGTTAAGTTGGGTTGGGTTGGGTTGGATTAGGTTAGGTTGGGTTGGGTTGGATTAGGTTAGGTTGGGTTAGGATAGGCTGGTTTAGGTTGGGTTGGGTAGGTTAGATTAGGTTAGGACAGATTAGGTTAGGTTGGGTTGGATTAGTTTAGGTTGGGTTGGGTAAAGTTAGGTTGGGTTGGGTTGGGCTATAGGTTAGGCACTTAATGTTTAGTTAGGTTAGATTAGATTAGGTTAGGTTAGGTTAAGATAACCAAAACTGTGAAACAACACGGTAAGGTCATCTATTTCGCAAGAGTCATAGACTTAGTTTGCCGCCGTTTAAGCTCGTGCCGAGTAAGACCATCCACATAATTCTCCACCCTCACATGAGTACATTATCATATACCGGGTACTAAATATTCTGGAAGCAAGGCAAGCTTTAAAAGATTGTGTATGCTTCCTGTAAGTCTTCGGAATAACTCTATAGATTAGCTTACGATACTAAATACTAACGAAAATATAACAAACAATCGTGTAAAATTAATTTGTTTGTAAAGATAGGACGAATATATACTATATATTAAGAGTACAGGGACTTACATTGTTCTCAGTGTTACTCTCTCTCTTTCTCTCTCTCTCTCCTTCCCCTGCACTCAGAGCCCTGCAGTAAAGGTCAGAGCTCCGATTATAACACTATTTCGGGACCAGGCCGTAAGGGGGGTCTTCCTTCCCTACGTCACATTTTTTACAACATACACCAGGCGGAGTGTCAGATTCATTTTCTTAACCCTTTCTATACTGATGACGTCCCTTTCAATTGATTTCAGCTACATTTAGATGATTTTAGGATGATTAGGGAGGATATATGGTAGCTAAAAGGACCAACTGATATAATCAGCAGCCTCTTAATTGGTAGATATCCTTCCTGGGCTGAATAAAATCGTCTAATGGATGCCCAAACATAATGAAAAGGACGTCACCGTTTATACTTACAGTAGTGCATATGTGTACAGTCAAGAGTCATAATACCTGCACACTCATCTGAATCTGTATCGAACACCAGCGAGATAATCCAATGTGCTGCTATATCCCAGAGGCTTCACAACTTGGCTTTAATGATTCGGATGGTTGTGCAGGTAGTATGGCTCATGACTGTACAGTTTCCAAGACATGGACTTGGATGGTGAATAGGTCTGACTGTAGCCTACCAGGTATAAACACTGTGACGAGTTAACGCATATTTTTACATTGGAGTACAAAATAATTCAAGCAACAACAGGTCTAGCAATCCATCGAGGTTGCTTGCCCTCTTAACACTGCTGATAAGAGTGTTCAACAGCAGGTTAGAGTGAGTCTTCGCCATACATCTAGTAGCGCCGACGAGCACGACGCCCCCCGTAAGATGAGAATAAATAGTTTTACCAACTCCACAGACTATTATAACAAAAAAGTGAATTCATACATTCACATATTTGAAAAAAAAATGTGAGATTATTTCATTCAGTTGCCCCACGAGTCAAAGTCTCCCTCTTTTGATTTAAATCAAGGTTAATATCATCAGATTTTCGGTAATGTACTAATCTTGAATGTACTAAACCTTAGGCCATCTGTCCGGTTCTATGACAAGTATCTCATTACCGGTAAGTTATGAGACATTTCTTCTTGGCTACATTCATTCCTAATTTATTCATAACAATTATAATTACCAATTATAACATTATTACAAACTTCTATCTCTTTGTCTCCCTCATCGACCCTACCTTGTACATGGTGTGGAATATAGATTGTTCATTTGGCTACTATCTCTCTCTCTCTCTCTCTCTCTCTCTCTCTCTCTCTCTCTCTCTCTCTCTCTCTCTCTCTCTCGGTTCTAATATTTTTCCTCACAAACCCAACTATTTTCAAAACACTTATAAATCATTTCTTCCAATCCTCCCATTTTTCTTCTTTTAAACTCCCATGTTTGTGTTAAACCTGCATTGCCCTTAAAATGCCCCTTCCTCTCCCCACCTTTACCCCCATTTATTCGTGCCTACCCCATTCCCCACCTACCAGTCCTTGCCCCCCACCACTCTAACCCCATTTATCCCTCCCTCCCCCCTCCCTTCCTTCCCCACGCATCATTCTCAATCCCATATCCCCCAAATCCAATTCATTCCTCCCTCCCCCACCAGTCCATGCCTACCTCAATGCATCCACCCCTACCCATATATATCACCCACTTCCACTCCATCCCCATTAATCCCCTAAATCAACTCCACCCCACCCCCATTTTATCCACCCATCTCTACCTCCATGCCCCCCCCCCCCCCTCCCTTTATTCCTCTTCCCCGCCCCTACCCCACCCACCCACACACTCACCCACCCACCAACCCTCTACTCCACCTGCCTCGTCCAATAACGCCTGGGTATTGAATTTCTTTGGTTCAGATACAAGGTTGAACTTTCCTCGGGATCGGCTTCAACTTTACTCGGCTGGCATGGACTCGAAAAAGAAAATTTATGCAAACAAAATAAATAAATATATAAATACAAAATGTACACGAAAATCCTACTACTACTACTACTACTACTACTACTACTACTACTACAACTTTGTCTCCCCCTGTGTTCATGAATAGCGTTTTATCTTGTGGTATATTCCAGATTAGGGACCACCACCCAAAGGGTTAATTTGCGACACAGGGGGGGGGGGTTTTATTGTGCTCCATTACATGTTTCATCAACCCCAAGATCGTTTTTTCTGAATAAAATTATCTATTGATAGTCCCGGCACCGACGAAAACCAGAATGAACTTACGGTTACCGCGTTCCATCGTACCGGTTTTTTGTATCTATCGGGAAAACAAAGGGTGGTATTAAGATATAGACCTATTATAGAAATAACACAACCAAGGAGTCGGTACAATGGTACAAATAATGCAATTGTTGACCGACAAAACTTAGTAAATTTCCTCTCTTTTGTACTCTTATTTTTGTTGTTGTTGTTTGGTGTTGTTGTTGTTTCCCCAGGCTCTGCCTGGCCGCCGAAGCCGACAGCCCGCCAGACACAGCCCCACACAAGGTCCCAGAGCAAGGCCAAGGCCATATAGAGCGCCCCCCACAAAACCCTCCCTGCTTACCACCTGAACAAAGCCCGGGTGACCCGAAGAAGCCACTCTAAGGACATGGAGGCTGAGGAGGGCGCGGACCAAAACGCCCCGGGACGGTTAAACCAAAAGCCCCACCCAAGGCCCCTGTGCCCCCTCAGCAATTTTATGAAGGGAAAAGTAGTAGTAATAAATTGTCCCTTTGGCCAGTGTCCATTGTGGTTTTAATAGACCTAAAAACTTATATATATTTGTTTCACGTCTTTAAAATAGTCAAATTAATCTACCCTGTCCTCTATATTTCACACCTGATTGTCATCCAACCTCCAATATGAAAATAAGCATTCATGCAATACAAATGTCCATTTATTATTCTCCCTAAATCCATAGTGCTTGGGATATATATTATGTATAATATACTAGTGAAATACGTCGGGGGATCCTACCGTACTGTCAATGGTACGGCACTCACATTTTAATACGAGTAATGTATTATGTTACTCTGCAGAATACACAAAATTTCACAATCCCGTTCTAATGGTGTGTGTGTGTGTCAGTGAAGAAGTGTATGAACATGTGGTCCAGAGAGAGAGAGGAGAGATAAGGCGAGAGAGAGAGAGAGAGAGATCCTAACCGGCCGACCGGACTGATGCGAACGGCGTATTGGGGGGCCGCCGTGCGCCGCTCCAATATATATTTTTTTTATTTGTACCCGGGAATTCAATTTAAATCCAAATGAGTGCCCTTCAAGCATCGTTTTGGTAATCAGCATCCGAATGGCGAGCATGGCAGCCATCAATTAGGGCAAGCGAAATTAACTGCTGCTGCGAATCCGGAATACTTTGCATACAGAAACGATAACCGTAAACTCGAGGGCAGACTATTATGCTGTGGTTTTATATATACATTTATTAGATATACAGTATAGCTGATGATAAACAAACAATTCATATATATACCTGAGAAAAACAACAATTATATATACATAGCTGACATACACAACAATTATAGATATAATATGTAGCTGAGATAAAACACACAATATATATATCTATATATAGCTGAGATTAAACAACAATTATATAATATATAGCTGAGTATAAACAAACAATATATAATTAATTATTGAGCTGAGATAAACAACACTTATATATATAGCTGGAGATAAAACAACAATTTATATATATAGCTGAGATAAACAACAATTGATATTAATATAGCTGAGGAATAAAAAACAATTTATCTATATATGTAGTCTGAGATAACACAACAAGATATATATATATATATAATTAGCTATGAGACATAAACAACAATTATATATATATCGCTGAGATAAACAAGAATTATATAATTATATAGCTGAGATAAACAACAATTATATATATAGCTGAGATAAACAACAATTATATATATATAGCTGAGATAAACAAACAACATATATATAGCTGAGATAAACAACAATTATATATATTATATAGATGAGATAAAAAACAATTAATAATATACTAATTGCTGAGATCAAAAACAATTATATATATATAGCTGAGGTAAACAAACAATTATATATTATATGATGAGAAAACAACAAATTATATAGCTGGATAAACAACAATTATATATTAGTAGCTGAAGGATAAACAAACAAGTATATATTATATATAGATATAGAGCTGAGATAAACAACAATTAGTATATATATATAGCTGGAGATAAACAACAATTATACTAATATATATATTAGCTGAGATAAACAACAATTCTATATATAGGGAGATAAACAACAAATATATATAGCGGAGATAAACACATCAAATATAGATGAGATAAACAACAATTATATTATATGTAGCTGAGAACAACAACAAATATATTATATATAGCTGAGATAACACAACAAGTCTATATATATATAGCTGAGATAAACAAACATTAATATAATTCTATAGCTGAAGATAAACAACAATTATATCTATAGCTGTAGATAAACAACAATTATAATATATAGCTGAAGATACACAACAATATCTGTATCGCGAGTAAAAAAACAATTATTATATAGCTGAGATAAACAACACTTATATAATTATATAGCTTGAGATAAACAAACAATTATATATTAGCTGAGAATTAAACAACAATTATATATAT